>JACEIK010003718.1:59855-69881 GCA_018107945.1 Datura stramonium | reverse complement strand
CACCAAGAGGAGTTTTGTTTTTCAAGGTTTAACTGTAAGAACTTAGATATATACGTAACTATCAAGATATTTTTAAAAAATTAGAATTCTCCTAAAAGATACAAAAAGGCGTGGTCAGATGGAAGGAAAAAGCTTGTGTTTTGCATTGATGTACAGCTAAATATATACGAATTGTTCTACTCTAACAATCTCTAAACATATTCAGAAAAGATTTATAAAAGATTCCTAAGAGATTACAAACTTTACATTACATATATTTATCATACATGGCTAAACAATTGGATCGTAGGTTTCACCCGGCAATTTTTTAATATGATCTCTTAAGGGTAATTTTTGTAACTTCTTAAGTTTTTAACTACTAAGTGAGGTTATTTTGAATTTCTTAAGGGGTGTATTAAGGGGTTTTACTAAGCCTAAACCTTCATTCCTTCAACACTGTAGATTGGAGATTCATCCTCTCAAGGGAAAGTTAGGGTTCTTCACCTTCTTCATCTCAAATTCTCTTGGGTCTCCAACTCAAGTCAAGAAACTCCTCAAGCTAGGTATGTAGGCTCATGAATGGGGTATTTTTTCTATCCTCATACCCAATTTCAAATTAATTTCATGAATTCAAGTATTCAATCATGCTTTATAAAAATTTTAGGGTTATACCGAATTTGATGAAATCTCTCATGATCTTCTACAAATTCAATTCTCTTATGATTCAATCCATGATTTGTGATTATGATTACATGTTTTATATTAAATTCTCTTATGAATCTATCATTTTATGTTATGAGGATTTACTCCATTATGTATGAATTTCAAGCTTATGTATTATGACTGAATCAGGGACATTGTTTTCATGGCTAGTTCATGTATGTCAAATATATTTATGAATTTCATGTTTCCCAACTATCCCATGCAAAAGCAAGTATGTTTCGTGACTATTACTATAAGCAATATGTATGTTTTAGGAGTAGTATTTAGCACCGGGTAGGCCGGAGTTCAGGGCATTCAAGTTTTTGAACTGCGTGTCACCGTTGGTATGATTATGATTGGGACCTCGCCAGAGAGTGTTTTTCCTACCCGAATGGGCTCATGAGTGATATCACACCTTTATCATTCTTTGCCCTTGCAAGACTTAGAACGGTCTGCCAATTTCAGCGAGATAGTTGGACATCATATGCTCATTCATGATGGTGTCAGTTATGAGAATCTCCCATTATTTCTCATATTTTAAATTGTTCATATTTAGGATTTATGATATTATATTTTATAGTATATTTGACCCATTAATCAGTTGAGCTTTTACTTGCGATTTCAAACATGTTAAGATATGTAATTTTACTTTCAAAACTTTGGGTCACTATGCCCAGTTTATGATGAATAACTTATGTTTATGAAAATCTCACGATCATAAATTTAGCATGTTGTCCCTATTCTCATCTTTTACTTATCTTACATACTCAGTACATTCAAAGTACTGATTGCATACTTTTATGCTATATTCTGATCATATAAGTTCAAGTGATTCATCCTAGTAGCGCTGCTAGATTCGATCTTGTCTGGATTTAGCATTTTTTTGTGAGCCCTCGTGATCCGAGGAAGTCAGTTTTGATACATGTCCTTTCTTATGACTTTCAATTTCAGACTTTAGTGGAGCTAGTTGGGGGTCTATCCCTTTAGCTCATCGTATGAGTAGAAGCTTTCAGACATGATGTATAGATATCCGGCTGTGTTGTCTTGTTGATTCAGTTTCTCATATTATGACATCTTTGAGTTATGCTTATGCCTTATGTTATGCTTTACTTCCATTTAGTTGATGTTATAAATTATGTTATACATGTGCAATGAGTTAGCTTGGAGCCACTCGTGGTTCTAGATCCCATGTTACTATTAGGGGTCCATGCTCGGATCGTGAAAAACTTTGTATTAGAGCAACAGGTTTAGGTGTGTCCAAGGGTGTCTAAAAGTGGCATTGAGTAGAGTATTTTTCATGGGTGTGAAGCACGCCACACTTATGAGGAAGAGGCTACAAGATGTTTTAGGAAACTTTCCTTCTTTCATGATCTATGTCGTGTGATGGAGTCCAACCCTCTCTATTCTTCTCTAACTCATGCTATAAACATTTTCAAAAATATGCCTCCCTACTGAGTCAATTAAAGAAGGAATGGAAATGACAAATGGCTAGGGGAATGACAATGGAGAAGGGCATTAGCCTGCCCCATCATCTCCAGTGGACCCTTTAAATGGGCAAGTGACTTATGCCGAGTTTAGGGTTGCTTTTCAGATGCTAGCCCGGGCTACAACAACATAGGTTAACCAGAAGGCAGTTGCATTACTGAATCCCAATGGGGGTGCTGCGGCACCAAGAGTGCGATTCTTCACCAAGATGAACCCGCCAGAGTTTTATGGTTCCAAGTTGGACAAGGATCCACAAGAGTTTATTGAGGAGATCCAAAAGATTACCCAGATTATGGGGGTTTCAGGAGAGGAAGTGTAGATTTAGCCTCCTATTTAGCTGAAGGGGGTGACTCACATTTGGTTTCGGTAGTGAAAGGCAAGTCGTAGGGTAGGTACGGTTCCTGTCGATTGGGATGAGTTTGTGACAGCCTTCTTGGATACGCTCTTTCCCCGAGAGATGATGAAAACCAAGGTTGCTGAGTTTATCAATCTAAAGCAGAACAACATGTCAGTTCAGGAGTATGCTTTGAAGTTCACTCATTTTTCGAAGTATGCTCCAGAGATGGTTGCCGAGCCAATGTCTCAAATGAGTAAGTTTGTGTCGAGGGTCTCAGATTTAGTGGTCAAGGAGTGTAGGACCACTATGCTCATCAAGGACATGGATATCTCTCAACTCATGATTTATTCCTAGTAGATTGAGGAGGAGAAGTTGAGAGGTCAAAAGGGCCAGGATCGGACACTTTGAGTATTGCCAATAGAGAATCGATGGTGGATACCATCCATAGTCCCAATAGAGATCATCAGTCCCAGCTCCATCATCAGCCAGTGTTTCATTTTAGGCCTAGAGGTGATTAGAAAGGTAGAATATCAATCTCTAGAGGTTAGAGGAGCATGTCAGGGGAGCGCACTTTCCCATCTATAATTATAGGAAGTGTGGTAAAGAACCAGCCAGGGGAGTTCTTGGTTGGCTCAGATGTTTGCTTTGGGTATGCCCAGACACATGCGCAGAGATTGTCCTTCAGCCAGATAGGGTGACGGTAGAGGTCGTGCCCCAGCCACTACCTCAGTAGGATGCATCTTCTAGTACCAGTGGCGGGGTGATAATGTCCAGATCCACTCCTTGCTAGGAGAGAGTGTACACGGTCGTTTGCAAAATAAATATACCCAATCTGTGTCGAGGTCAGATCCCACAATAAATTGAGTCGATAATCTAAAAATCATAAACTTAACTTAAACTAGAACGCATCATTGTTCAATATTTGAAAAGTAAAAATGGGGGAAAATGGTAAACAACATCAAATTCAAATTAGAACTAAGTGAGGGGAATTTCGATTGTTGCAATCACAAGTAAGATGGCTAGGGGTGTGCTATTGATGAGCTAACAACTAAAATGGGATTTAATTCATTGCCTTAGATTCAAATTTAGCATAGATATCTATGAATAAAATATATTCTCTCATTTTCAACCACAAGAATGTTTATGTCTTGGATTTTCTCAAAATCCAAAGCCAAATTCAAATCATCAACCAAAAGATCTTGAGAAAGAATCAAGCTATCTCTAGCCTTGAACCATTAATGAAGTGAGAATGCTAGTTTTGACTATCCCTAGCTCAACCCCACACATCAATACTCCAAATCCTCCCTATTATTTTCTCACCTAATTCTCACCCTTATTTCTCATGCAAAAGAAAGAGAGTAAACAAAATTCATGTTTTCAACTATCAATTTTTACGACTAAAATTAAAAAAGAATAGATCTATACTTGCAATTATAATCCAAGAATAATTAACCAATACCAATTCATATTTACAAACCCACCATGAAGATACCCCTAACTAGCAAATTAGCTATGCAAGATACAAAGAGGATTTCCCTCAACATTCATTATATTGCTTCACAAATTTGATTCAAAAGGTCATACAACAATGGTTGAATTCCCCCAAAATGGGCTAAAGAAAAAGAAAAAGAAAATTACTTTCTATCTCTACAATTCTATGGTGTCTAAAACTTCTCTCTAAAATTGAATGTGTGAATGAATTGATGATGTGTGGTATACAATTTTGGGTGATAAATATCTGTACTTTCTTATGTATAACTTTTCACAATTTCTCTTGGAGGCTTCTAGGTGCTTTGGGACCTTTACTGGATATTTTACCCTTCCATCAGCGAAATGGGTCACTTGCCTTTCAACTATAGTTAGTAGGTGCCAATATGTGGTTCACAGTTGGTTAGCAAGTGTTTAGCAGTTGCAACTGCTTTCACCTACATTTAACAGGTACCAATCTGCTAAACACAGGTGCAAGGGCGGTTGTTCGGAAGTCCCAACTGCGCCAGACCTATGTTTTGCCGGTCTATACCTGTGTTTTTCATGTTAAAAACATGTCTTTAGCAGCTCTTTTTAAGTTCAAATCCTCCATTATCTTTGTTTCCTTCAAATGCCTACATAGAGATGAAAAAAGGCATAAAAACCTTCCTAAACAAGTTGAAAACCAAGAAAAAGCTCACGCTTAAAAGCTGAATGAATTGGTAAATTACCAACTCATCAAACTCCCAAACTTGAACCATTACTTGTGCTTAAGCAAGACACTCCCTCAAATTGAAGAATTGACTTAATCTTAGGGCACATAAGAGTTGCACACAAAACTATTAAAACTCAAGACAACCCAAGAATCACTCACCGACTCAAGAAAAAGAAATGACTCAAAACATGTTGCACAAGCTTCAATAGGTGACCACAATAATCAAGCATATCTTGCATGCATTCTTTTCATTCAAACAATGGTCATAATTAATCAAAACAAACTAAAGAAGTATCTCAAATCATTGACAATTCATATTCAAAGCTTGCCTTAAAGTTCGCTACACACTTGTCTCACTCACATCTCTTACTTGAAAACACTTTTAAGCATGTACTCAAGGAAGTGATACTACTTACAAGAAAAGAGAGAAACCCATACATTTTTTTAAATATTTCACATATAGGGATTATATGATAAAGCAATACGCTCACTCTCACAAAGAAATTCAAGTGCATGCAAATTCACCCATAGGCTTCCCTTTGTGTAACTGTCACGACACGAAATTGGCCCGGATCAGAATGGGGGACAAAGAACACTGAGAGGCTCCAAGTAAATCCATGGAATGAATATAACATCTAACTCAATCATGGATAAGCTAAAGATCAACATAATTAACATAGTCGAAGTCGGATAATCGCATAACATCGTAATACAAAACTCAAAATCGAACTTGATTACATTCTATGTATGAAAAGCCTCTACATACTGACGAGTTGATAGGATAAGACTCCAACTAACTCAAAAAAGTCTAAAACTGAAAGTACTAGATACAACTGAAAGGAAGGGACCTCGAAAGATGAGGACTCACCAACTCTAGCTAATAAGTGCAAAAGTTGTTGGTCTGGCTAATGACGGGACTGAGCCTGAATATCCGAGCCTGTATTATGAAATGATACAACATAGATTATGCGGTTAGTACATGGAATGTACCGAGTATGTAAGGTAAGTAAAATCACTAAGTAAATAAAATCATAAATCACGCACATCATAAAACATAATCAGGATAAGCTTCTGAGAATAGGGCTTGCATGTTATTTTTCTGAAATCATGATTTGAACATAACTGAATATCATAACTGAACCAAAGGACGTAAAGGTGAAAACTGATACTCATAGGTAAAATTGAATATTGGGTCAAACCTACTGAAAACATAATAACATGATTGATGAACATGCATAACTAAAATCATGAGGAATAATGGGAGACTCGTCATATAATCGACATTACTACGATAGAGCTTACGTGGTCCTGACTATCGCACTCAAGTGAGAAGAGCCATCCAAAGACTTGAAAGGGCTAAGGACGCTACCATGATATCGATATCCAGCTGAAGGCCCCCTTGGGGGTAGGGGAAGCTGACAAGGGAGGTCCCAAATAATCCGAACATACCAACGTTGGGGCGTAGTTTTGAGGCATAGAGTTGACCGATCCTTAGCCTACTCGGTGCTAGACACTACTCCTAAAAACATGTATATGCTCTCCATCATTTTCCAATGAATCTGAACCATCGTCTAGTGACGAAGCTGACTCATAACATACACACATAAATCTGAAATCATACATGAGGATCCTTGACTCAAACCATACCACAAGCTGAAAATAGTGGGAGTCTTGACTCCAAAATCATGTGGTAAGCTAATACATGAAGTTTAGATAAATTCCTGAAACATACTTGATAATATGGGCTTTCCTAATACTTAAACATGCTTGACATAGACTTGATCCTTTCAAAACATGAACATAGACATGGGTAATTCGAAATCATACTTTCTTTATAAACATCTCATCATGCTTGAATACATATCTCATAGTTCTCAACTTTCATGAACTTTCATGGATGGGCATCATAATTTATAAAACTTGAAAACATAATTTATAATTGAAAACATTGTAAAATATGCCCATTATTCATAATTCAACATTTGAAACATGCTTAGATCATACCCATGATTGAAACTTAGAGAATTCACGTATTGGGTAAAGCCCCCATAGATTCATCAAATAGAATTTTCATGAATTGAGAGGGGATTGGGCATGGGTGTGGATAATTACACCTTTCATAACCCTACATCCCGAAGAATTATGATTTCACAACATCCTTGATTGCCCAATTGGAAATTTGGGGAAGAACTTGAGGAATTTAGGCTTGATCACCCTTAGGAGCTTCTAGACTTGCATGCATGGAAGTGAATAAACCTAAAATGAACTTAGCCCTCTTAAAACACTCTATTCTGAGCTTAAAATGACTTAATTTAGGCCTTACAAACTTAGAAATTATGGAAAAGCCCTTAATAAATTAGCAAGGAAAAACCCACTGCCAGTCCCCATGAGGGACTGGACGATTCGTCATCCTTGACCACGACTCATGGTCACTTTTCGTAACCTACACTGGAATCTGCCTTCTGAGGGTCACCACGTGGCACACCACGACTTGTGGTGCACCCAACAACTCGTGGTGACCGAGTAGTTACCCCCCCACAGCTCAATCATTACATCTCTAGTCAACTCTTGACCACAAACCAATGAATGAATCATGGTGCTGACCATGACTTGTGGTCACACCCCTGGTCACCTTAAAACATAAAATTCCCACCCAATTCAAGATCCTCCCCACGAGTCACTTAACGACTCATGGTGCACCCCATGGGTCACTGGACAACTCGTCTTGTGACCTGGTGCAAAAAATCCTATTTTCTCCGTTTCATCTCCCGGGTCTGATCTTAGGATTTTTGAGGTATTACAATATCTCCCTCTTGGGAAGATTCGTCCTCGAATATGGAAAAACATACTGAAAAGCAAAAAAATTCAATCATCATACTCAAATACTGAACATACGTGCTAAAAACTAACAAAATGACTGACTCCAAACTAAGCTACATAACTGCACTAAATTCCTTAATCACACATACTTTCATTGACATGAAGGAAACTGGGGCACATAAGCTGAACATGAAACTGAATAGGGTACTAAGGAGGAATCTAATAACTGAAGCTTACACTGAGCCGGAAGGGAATAGATGTGGGTATTTAGCCATCATATCTGCTTCGGTTTCCCATGTAGCTCCCTCAACATGTTGGTTCCTCCACAAAACCTTTACTGATGCTATTTCTTTGTTTGTTAGCTTTCGAACCTGACGATCAAGTATTTATACCAGAACCACCTCATAACTAAGGCTATTCTTCACACCAACACTATCCATCCAAACAACTAGAGTTGGATCACCCAAACACTTTTTTAAGAGCGATGCATGGAAAACTGGATGAACTGAAGCTAATTCTGAGGGAAACTCCAACTCAAAATCCAGTACGGACCAACATAACGGGGACTGAGTTTCACTTTCTTTCCGAATCTCATCACTCCCTTCATAGGGGATACCTTTAGAAGCACCCAATCATCAACTTCAAACTCAATCTCCCTCTTCCTCACATCCGCATAGGACTTTTGGCGACTCTGAGCTGTTTCAACCTTTTCCTTATAAGCTGAACTTTCTCCATAGCCTCATGGAATAAATTCAGTCCTATTATTGCAACTTCACCGACCTCAAACCAACCAATAGGTGATCTATACCTTTACCCATTGAGAGCCTCAAATGGAGCCATCTGAATGCTAAAATGGTAGCTGTTGTTATATGCAAACTCAATGAGAGACAGATGGTCATCCCAACTACCCTTGAAGTCAAATACAAACTCTCTCAACATATCCTCAAGAGTTTGAATGATCCGCTCGACCTGAGAATCTGTCAGTGGGTTAAAGGTTGTGCTAAAGACACAGGATAAAGAACCCCAAGAGGCTCCAAGTCGACCGATGGCATGAACATAACATCTAACTCAATCATTGATAAGCTAAAAATCAACATAATTAACATAGAGGAAGTCTGATAATCTCATAACATCATAATACAAAACTCAAAACCGAAGCTAATTACATTCTATGTTTGAAAAGCCTTTACATACTAACGAGTTGATGGGACAAGACCTTAACTAACTCATTAAAGTCTAAAACTGAAAGTACTAGATACAACTGAAAAGAAGAGCCCTCGAATGATGAGGACTCATCAACTCTGGCTGATAAGTGTAAAAGGGCAGGTCTAGCTAATGATGGGATTGAGCCTGAATATCCGAGCTTGTCTTATGAAACGACACCGCATAGAGTATGTGGTCAGTACGTGAAATATACCGAGTATGTAAGGTAAGTAAAACTGCTAAGTAAGTAAAATCATAAATGTAATTCCCCGAAAATCCTAAGATCAGACCTAGGAGTTGAAATGGAGAAAATAAGATTTTCTGCACTAGGTAACAGAACGAGTCGTCCTGTGACCCATCAGGATGACCACGAGTAGTTAACTGAGTTGTGGTGAGGAGTTTTGACTTGTTTGGAACTTTTCAAGTTGGGATGACCACGGGTGTGACCACGAGTTGCAGTCATCCCCACGAGCCGTTATATCACCTGAGGTCAAAGGCAGTTGAAGGATGAAGGAAGAGACGGCAATGTACCTCACGACTAAACACCACGAGTTCTGGTCAATGCCACAATTTGTTGGGTGAGTCATGGTCAATATTTGGTTAAGGGTTAAATGTTTTTGGGCAGAGAAAGTCATGAGAGGTGACCACGAGTCGTAGTCACCAGTGATGAATCATTAGGTCACTCGTGGTGACCCTTTGAGGAAAATTGGCAGTGCACTTGATGACAGGAGACCACGAGTCTTGGTCATGGGTAATGACTTGTCTAGTCCCTCGTTGGGACTAGCAATTTGTTTTTCTATGAGAGTTTATTAAGGGCATTTACGTAATTCCTATTATCCTAAGGCCTAACCTATGTCGTTTTAAGTTATGAATAGTGAGTTTTAAGAGGGGTAAGTTCATTCTAAGATATTCCTATTCATGCATGGAAGTGTAGAAGTCTAGAGAGGTGATCAAGCTCAATTTCTTCCAAGTTCTTCTTAATTCTTTCTTGGGCAATCAAAGAAGTTGTAGAATCAGATTCTCTGAGGTATGTAGAGTTATGAATGGGTGAAATTTTTCACACCCATGCCCAACTCCTTTCTAATTCATGAAATTCTACTGATAATTCTATGGGATTTTATCCCAATTCTTATGAAATACTTATGATCTATCTATGGGTTAATCCCTCTCATATGTAAGTTCATATTTTATGAATCATGGGAAGATTTTATTACTATTTTGAATTATAAACTTATGAACTTAAATTTCTGCAAAACTATGCCCAATTATACATGTTCTTACGAAAAGTAAAGTTATGACTTCGCTATGATCTTGATCT
>JACEIK010003718.1:48543-59738 GCA_018107945.1 Datura stramonium | reverse complement strand
TCAAGCATGCTTATGATTATCATGATTTTAACTAACATATGAATCTCAGGTATATTATCCAATGAGCACTAAATATATTTTGGGAGTAGTATTTAACACCGAGTAGACCCGGGGTCCAAGCATACCCAGTCTCAGAATTATGCACTAACATAGCCACAATGGGACCTCCATGATACTGTCCCCTTTTCCCAAATGGGCCCTTTGTTGTGATATCACACCTATTTTCATGGTTCTACCCTTAGAAAGGTATGAACACCCTCTCGGCTAGGATTTTACAGGTCGAGCTCCATGTGTGCTCATGTAGGGTATGTTGGTTATAAGAATCTCCCACTGTTCCTCATCATTTATGTATGGTTATGATTATATACTTTGGCTCAAGTCATGCTTAATAAAGTTTTTTTCTTATGAATATGATTATGAATGATTTATGAATGTTTTGAAAACCTTGTACCTTATGTTTTCATTATGATATTTACGTTATGATCATTTTGTCCTACTCTTATGAACTTTTATGTATTTTGACTATCAGTTTTACTTATCTTGCATACTTGGTACATTCCACGTATTGACCGCATACTCTATGCTGTATCTTCTCATGATATAGGTACGAGGGATCTTTCTCAACAACATCCTTATCCCCTGCTTTCTCACTCAGACATGTACAGCTAGCATCGGTGAGTCCTCATCCTCTGAGGACATTCAGTATTCGTGGTTGTATGTCTCTCTTCAGTTTCAGACTTGTTGGGTTAGTTGGGGGTGTTTTCCCATCAACCCATCAGATATTTTAGAGACTTTCAGACTGTTTGTAGTAATCAGCTTGTCATGTATGATGTGGATTGTAGTTCTGATGTTATGTTACATTCAGACTTCTGCTATATTTATTATGTTAAATCTTCCGACTTTATTGGTTGTGTTAGATGTATGTTCATGCTATGGGTCGACTTGGAGTCTCTCGGGGCTACTTGTCCCGTGTCTCGATCGGGGCTTATATTCGGGTCATGAAAAACTTGGTATCAGAGCAATAGATTTTAAAGTGTCCTAGGGTGTTTGAAACCCGCGTTAAGTAGAGTCTTTTTCATGAGTGTGAAGCGCGCCACACTTATGATGAAGAGGCCACGAGACGTTCAGGAAATGTTGCCTTCTCTCATGATCTATGTCGTGCGGTGAAATGTCTCTTTATTCTTCTAACTCATTCTATACACGTTCGTAGAATCATGCCTCCCTGTAGAGTTAAGAAGAAATGGAAATGGAAATAGAAATGGTCACGAGGATAGAAATGGAGATGGGCACCAACAGGCCCTACCAGCCTAGGAGCACCATGCACCGGAGCGTGTTGCCTATGCTGAATTCAGGGCAGCCATTCAGATGCTAGCACAGGCATTGGCTGCCCAGGCCAACCAGTGGCAGTAGCGGATGTCCCGTAGAACATGAATGCAGCGACAACAAGGGTTAGAAACTTTTTAAGGATGAACCTTCCCGAGTTCCTTTGATCGAAGGTGGACGAGGATCCACATGATTTCAT
Organism: Datura stramonium; assembly: GCA_018107945.1. Taxonomy (NCBI): domain Eukaryota; kingdom Viridiplantae; phylum Streptophyta; class Magnoliopsida; order Solanales; family Solanaceae; genus Datura; species Datura stramonium. The sequence continues at coordinate 58,216 of JACEIK010003718.1, read as the reverse complement.
TAAGGAGATTCTGAAGATCACCCAGATTATGGGGGTGAATGGAGAGGAGTGTGCCGATTTTTCCTCATACCAGTTAAAGGGGGTCACACACATTTTGTTCAAATAGTGAAAGGATAGTAGGGCAGTTGGAGCAGGCCGTGTCAATTGGGATAAGTTTCATGTCTCTTTTCGTGATCGTTTCTTCCCTCGGGAGATGAGGGAGCTGAAAGCGGCCGAGTTTGTGAATCTTAAGCAGGGAAAGATGACGGTTCGGGAGTATGCCTTGGAGTTCACACGTCTGTCCAAGTCTGCACCTGAGTTGGTGGCAGATTAGAGGGCCCGTGTGAGCAAGTTCGTACATAGGATAGCAGACACCTTGGTCAGGGATTTCCGAACCGCGATGATTCTCCAGGATATTGACTTAGCTTTGATAGTCCTGTACACCCAGTAGATGGAGGCGGTACAGATAAGTGAGAGGGAGAGGGAGGCCAAGAGGGCCAAGACTGATTGCATCGGATTCAGCCTAGTGGGCACCGTCAGCAGTTCCACCAAAGATCTTTAGTGCCTACACCACATCAGCTAGTGTCTCGTCCCGACGTAGACTTGATCAGAGGGGTAGAGCGTCAGGCTCGAGGAGCGAGGGGAGCATTTCAGGAGATCACACTTTTCTAGCATGTGCAGAGTGTGGTAAGAACAACCCAGGGAGGTGTCTAGTTAGTTCAGACGCTCGTTCAAGTGTGGCAAACCTAGACACAGGCTCAGAGATTGCCTTTCAGCCAGATCAGGCGATGGTGGAGCCCATACCCCAGCCACTAGTTCAGCAACTTTGGTGGCACGTCCCTTACAACAGGGTGCTTCCACTAGTACAGGTGGCAGAAAACGCCAAAACAGATTCTATGCCCTAGCATCCTGCCAGGAGCAGGAGACTTAACCAGATGTGGTTACTGGTATGTTGCGAATATTCTATCTTGATGTATATGCATTGCTAGATACCACGGCTACCTTGTCTTTTGTGATGCCTTATGTGGCTAGTAGTTTTGGAGTCAACCCCGAAATATTGTCAGAACCCTTCTCAGTCTCTACTCCAGTGGGTGATTTAGTTGTAGCTAGACAGATTTCACGACCTGAACGTAGACCCCGATCGTAACACGGGACAAGGAACCCCGAGAGGCCCCAAGTTGACCCATGGCATAAGCATACATCTAATTTTATATCACTTAAGGCGGAATACTGAACATACGATATAGCTAAAATATAAACATAACATAACATAGAATGATGAGCGGAAAGTACTAGAGCATACATATCAACTGAGTATTACAAACGGTTTGAAACCCTTTATCATGTCAGATCGGTTGATGGGACAATACCCCCAACAAACCTGGAAAAGTTGAAACAAAGAACATCATAAAATTCCTAGACATATGGCCCTCAGAACATGAGGACTCAACAACAAGGCTGATAGCTAACTCTGAGACGGACTAATTATCTAGATGAGCCTAAGTGTCGGGTCCTGTATCATGAAATGATGCAACATAGAAAGTATGCGGTCAGTACGTGGAATGTACCGAATATGCAAGGTAAGTAAAACGAATATTTAAAATATGTAAAACTCATAAATGATCATAAGAGTAGGACATCATGCTCATACCATAAATATCCTAACATAACATAACGCTCAAGGTTTTCAAAACATTCGTAATAAAAACGTAATCATAATCACAAGAGAAAAACTTTATTTAACATGACTCGAGCCGATATACATAATCATAAACATGCATAAATCATGAGGAACATTGGATGATTCTCTTAACCGACATACCACATATGAGCACACATGGAGCCTGACTTGTAACCCTAGTCGAGAGGGTTTTCGTACCTTTGCCTGGGGTAGAACCATGAAGGGAGTGATCACACATGAAAAGGGCCATTTGGGCCAGGGGACAGTCAAAAGGGAGGTCCCAACATATCCTATGGTGGCACACAGTTATGAAATCGGGGGCAGAACCTAGGCCCCGAACCTACTCGATGTTGAATAGTACTCACAAAACATATATAGTGCTCATAGTATAATATGCATGAATTCATGGGCTAGTTAAATCATGATAATCATAAACATACTTGTAAATATGTGAACTAGCCATGACATAAGGCCCGTGAGTCGGCCAAAACTTAATTCATAAATCATAGGTTTCATGCATACTTGTAGGTTATACATATACTTTGCAAATCATCAAATCGCAATGAGTATTTGAATAAATCCATATTTCAAATCATAAATCATGATGGGTTTGTAAATTTCGGGAATTAAAGTAAAGATCATAACTCGATTTATCATAAATCATACATAATTAGGCTAAATTTAATAGAAATCAAAATCAATAATTTTATAATCAAAATAGCTGTAAAATCTGATCAACATTCATAAAACATGATATAATTGTCGAAATATAACCATCCATTAGTAAATCATTAGAATTCCACAAAATTCAAGTTAAAACCCCATAAGATATTTGATCAAATTCCATGAATTAGCGGATATTGGGAATGGGTGTGAAAGAAAACACTCATTCATAACCCTACATACCTGGGTAAGATCGAATTTCAACACTCTTTGAAAACCCAAGGGAGAATTGATGAAAAAGAGCTTGAGAACTAGTTTGATAACTCTTAATTCTTCCTAACTTTGCATGCATGAGAATGAATAGGTTAGGGGAGACTTAGCCTATCTTAACGTACTCAGAAAATGTCATAAAATGACGTAGTTTAGGGCCCTAGAGCATAAGAATGAAAATACCCTTGATGAAATACCCTGAAAAATTTGCAGTGGCCGATCCCACGGACGTACCAACGAGTCATTGGAGGATATCACGACTTGTGGTACGAGCCTTCATTTGCACTGGAAAGGCCCTGACTTCGGATTCAAGCCACAACTCAATAGGACGAGTCGTTGTTTCTTCTAACGTGTCGTTAGATCGACCGTTGTTTGTCTCCTGAAAACCCTGAGCTTCTCCTCACAATGAGCCTTACCACAACTCATTATTTCCTCCAATGGGTCATGGTTTCCTTCCGTTAAGTCCGCTGGAAATTTACATACTCCCTTACAACGACTCTTCACAACGGGTCGTGGGATGACCCGTTAAATCCCCAACTGCCAAAGTTCAGTACTCAACCACGATTACCAACAACGAATCGTTGTTCCCAACAACGAGTCATTGCATCACCCGTTACTCCCACTGCCACCAGACTTCACTTGCTACGACTGGATCCAACGGGTCATTGGTTGGACCAACGATCCGTTGGGTCGTCCGTCCTGCACACTTTTTTCCAATTTTCAACCAACTTCCATTTTTGATCTCGGGTTCAATCATAGGCATTTTTGGGGTATTAAAATATCTCCCCCTTGGGAAAATTCATCCTCGAATGTTGGAGACATGCAGAAAAAGAAAGACATGCAATCATCACACCTAAATACTGATCATTTAAACCGAAAACTAACAGAATGATTATCTCCGATTCAACCCACATAGATGATCTGATTTCTTGATTCACATACACATCCATATACATAAAGGAAACTTGAACATATGATCTGAACATGAAAACTAAAAAGAGTTATAGGGAAAAATTGATACCTCATGTCGGATCTGAGTCGGTAGAGAATAAATGTGGGTATCTAGCCATCATATCCGCTTCGGCTTTCCATGTAGCTCCCTCAACATGCTAATTCCTCCATAACACTTTAACTGAAGCTACTTCCTTGTTCCTTAGCCTCCGAACCTGACGATCTAATATTTTCACCAGAACCTCCTCATAGCTAAGGCTATCATTTACACCAACACTGTCCACTGGGACTACTAGAGGTGGATCACCCAAACACTTCTTTAAAAGCGATACATGAAACATAGGATTCACGAAAGATAACTCTAAAGGAAATTCTAATTCATATGCTACCTTGCCAACTCTTCTCACAATCTGGTAGGGGCCAACATAGAAGATTTTTCTTTCTTCCCAAACCGCATTACTCCCTTCATGGGAGATACCTTCAGAAACACCCAATCATCCACCTCAAACTCCAATTCTCTCCTTCTTACATAAACATAGGACTTCTAGCGACTCTGAGTGGTTTTCAGCCTGTCTCTTATCAATTGAACCTTCTCCATAGCCTCATGAACCGAATCTAGCCCTACTATAGCTGCCTCACCAACCTCAAACCATCCAATGGGTGACCTACATCTCCGCCCATAGAGAGCCTCGAACGGTGCCATCTGAATGCTGGAGTGATAGCTGTTATTGTAAGCAAACTCGATCAGGGACAAGTGATCATCCCAACTACTTTTGATGTCAATCACACATGCTCTCAACATGTCTTTGAAAGTCTGAATTGTCCGCCTTGCTTGACCATCCGTTTGAGGGTGAAATACTATGCTGAGTTTAACCTGAGCCCCAAGCCCTTTTTGGGATGAACTCCAAAATTGGGAGGTAAATTGTGTAACTCTATCTGAAATTATGGATAAGGGCACTCCATGCAATCGGGCTAACTCCCGTATATATAGTTTGGCATAATCCTCCACTGATTCCATGGTTTTGACCGATAGGAAATGGGCAACCTTTGTCAACCTGTCCACCACAACCCAAATAGAGTCATATTGACAATGAGTACGAGGTAATCCTGTTACGAAATCCATGTTAATATCTTCCCACTTCCAAGTAGGAATGCGGATATCCTGAAGTACGCCTCCCGACCTTTAATGCTCAACCTTTACTTGCTGACAATTTGGGCACTTGGCTACGAATTTGGAAATATCCTTCTTCATGCCATTCCACCAATATATTTCCTGTAAATCACAATACATCTTGGTGGAACTCGGATGGATAGAATACCTGGATCCATGAGCCTCATGCAATATACGGCTCCTCAAGTCATCAACATCTGGAACACATAGGTGACCCTGGTACCGAAGAACACCATCTCCCCCTTGGGAGAAGACCTCCACCTTCTGACTTCGAACGGCTTCCTTGAATTTTACCAAAATCGAGTCATCATCTTGTCTAGCTTTCACATTAGTCACTAAGGACGATTTTGATCCGTTCTAAACAACAATCACCGCCATCGATTGAGTCGATCAATCTAACTCCCAACCTTGCGAGTCGACGTACATCTTTCACCATCTCCTTCTTCCTCTCATCCACATGGGACACACTCTCCATAGAGAGTCTACGAAGTGCGTCCACTATCACATTAGACTTATCCAGATGGTAAAGAACACTCATATCATAGTCCTTCAGTAGCTCTAGCCACCTTCTTTGCCGTAGATTCAAATCGTTTTGCGTGAACACATATTGTAAGCTCTTATAGTCTGTAAACACATCCACATGGACCCCATACAAGTAATGTCACCATATCTTCAATGCGAACACCACCACGGCCAATTCAAGATCATTAGTCAAGTAATTCTTCTCATGAACTTTCAACTGTCTAGAGACATATGCTATCACTTTCCCACGCTGCATCAATACACACTCGAGTCCGAGCCTTGAAGCATCACAATACACCACAAAACCATCAGTACCCTCCGGGAGAGTTAACACCTGTGCTGAAGTAAGTCAAGCCTTCAAATATTGGAAGCTCTTCTCACAAGCCTCCGACCGTTGGAACTTCACCTTCTTCTGAGTTAATTTTGTCAAAGGTGCCGCGATGGATGAGAAACATTCAAAAAACCTCCGATAATAGCCAGCTAAACCCAAGACACTCTAAATATCTAAAGGATTCGCCAGTCTAGGCCAATTATTTACCACTTATATTTTCTGAAAATCCACCTTTATACTCTCACTTGTCACCACATGGCTCAGAAATGCTACGGAGTTTAACAAAACTCGCACTTGCTGAACTTGGCATATAATTGACGATCCTTTAGAGTCTAAAACACCACTCTCAAATGAGCGGCATGCTCCTCCTCGCTCCCAGAGTATATAAGGATATCATCAATGAACATGATCATGAACATGTCAAGGTACGGCTTGAACACCCTATTCATCAGGTCCATAAAAGCTGCAGGAGCATTTGTTAGTCCAAAATACATAACTACAAACTCATAATGACCATACCGCGTCTTGAATGTTGTCTTTGGGATATCACACTCTCGAACTCTAAGTTGATGATACGTGGATCTAAGATCTACCTTTAAGAAACACTTGGCACCCTAAAGCTGGTCAAATAAATCATCAATCTTGGGTAAAGGATACCTGTTCTTGATGGTTACTTTGTTCAATTGTAGATAATAAATGCACATCCAAAGGGAACCATCCTTCTTTCGGACATAAAACTGGTGCACCCCATGGGGACTTGCTCGGTCTAATGAAACCCTTATCTAACAGGTCCTTCAACTGATACTTCAACTCTTTTAGCTCGGTTGGAGCCATCCTGTAAGGAGGGATAGATATAGGTTGTGTGCCGGGTAGAAGGTCAATACCAAAATTAATTTCCCTCTCAGGAGGAACACCTGGTAAATCATTTGGGAATACCTCTGGGTACTTTTGCACCACCGAAACTAATTGGATAGTCGGAATCTCGTACTCAACATCCTTAACCCTAACTAGATGATACATGCAACCCTTGGAAATCATCTTTATGGCCTTATGATAGGAAATGAAACAACCTACAGGCATGGCCAAACTACCCTTCTACTCCAAGACTGACTAACCCGGAAAATCGAACTCCACTACATGGGTTCTACAATTAACAAAAGCATAACACGCATACAACAATTCTATGCAAAGAATATATCAAAGTCAGTCATGGCTAACTCTAAAAGGTCTGTAGAGGTGACTTTATGCAATATAGTGACGGGGCATCCTATATATACCCGCCTAGCTACAACTGAATCACCAAAAGGAGTAGAAACTGAAAAAGGTTTTGATAGAGTCTTGGGAGTAACTCCAAAGCTACCAGAAATATAAGGAGTCACAAAAGACAAGGTAGCCCCCAAATCTAACAAAGCATAAACATCAATGTGGAAACTCGCAACATACTAGTGACCACATCCAAGGAGACTTCCTACTCCTGACGGGGTGCTAAAGCATTGAACCTACTTTGACACTGACCCCCGGCTGAACTAGTCAAGGCACCTTGTTGAGGGGGACGTGCTGCTAGAGAGGCTGAACTAGGGGCTGGTATGCGGGCTCCGCCGCCTCCTGATTTGGTCAAAGGACAATCCCTGAGTCTGTGTCCGGGTTTGCCACACCCAAAACAAGTATCCACGTCGACTAGGATTTTCCCTGAGTGATTCTTTCCGCACCTCGCACAAGCAGGGAAAGTGCAGTCTATCTGCATGCTACCCTAACCTCTAGAATCTGGAGCCCTGCTCCTCTGATCCCCTCGTGATCTAGATGGTGTACTGGCGATGATGATGCTGGGGAAAAAGAACTGTGCTGAGATTGCTGGCGCTGTCCACCCCTCGATCTCGCCTGAGATATCCCATAATTCCCCTTGGCCTCTCTCTGTCTCCGGTACACTGACTCCNAGCATGCAACACTATGCGGGGAAAATCTATATACCGATACAACATGGTGATCCTACAATCCTTATCCATGTAGTCCACCACTCCATGCACAAATCGGCTCACTTGAGCCCTTTGGTCTGCCACCAACTCTGGCGCATACTTGGATAAATGGGTGAACTCCAAAGCATAGTCTTGAACTGACATGTCATCCTACTTCAAGTTAACAAACTCGTCCTCCTTCATTTCCCTCATCTCACAAGGGAAGAATCGATCCAAAAATGCTGCATGAAATTCTTCCTAACCTATAGGGCCTACACTCACTACCCTAGCATCTTTCCACTACTTGAACCATATATGTGCCATCTCTTTTAGCTGATAGAAGGCCAAATCAACACACTCTCCATTTTTCATCCCCATAACCTGGGTGATCTTTAGAAACTCTTTGATGAATTCATGAGGATCCTCATCTACCTTGGACCAAGAAACTCCAGCGGGTTCATCCTCAAGAAATCTCTGATCTGAGCCGCCGCCACATTGCCATTCTGTGGAATATGCACAACAGCCTGTTGGTTGACCTGAGCGGTCTAGGCCTGCGCCAACATCTGGGGAGCTACTAGAAACTCACCGTGGGCAACTGGCTCTAGTGCTTGGGGCTCCTAAACTGGTGGGGCTTGCTGATGCCCATGTCCATTGCCATCCTTGTGGCCTTCACCATTCCCATTTCTCCTACCATTCGTTCTTTGAGGAGCCACGATTCTGGAATCGCGAACAACACGAATTAGAAGGATAGAAATACTTTTCATTGCACAACATAGATCATGAAAGAAGGGTATATTTCCTAAATGTCTCGTAGCCTCTTCGTCATTAGTGTGGCGCACTTCACAGCCATGAAAAACACTCTACTCAACGCGACTTTAAGATATCCTAGGACACTTCAAACCTATTGCTCTGATACCAAGTTTGTTACGACTCGAACATAGACCCGGATCGTAACACGCGATAAGGAACCCTAAGGGGCCCCACATCGACCTATGGTATAAGCATACATCTAACTTTATATCACTTAAGGCGGAATACTGAACATACGATATACAGGAAAAATAAACGTGACATAACATAGCATAATGAGCAGAAAGTACCAGAACATACATATCATCTGAGTACTACAAATGGTCTGAAATCCTCTATCACATTAGATGGGTTGATGGGACAACACCCCTAACTAAACTAACAAAACTGAAAAATATAACATCATAAATATATAGACATATGGCCCTTGGAACATGAGGACTCACCAACAAGGCTGATAGCTAGCTCTGAGACGGACTAATGATGGATATGAGCCTGAGAGTCGGGTCATGTAACATGAAACGATACAACATAGAAAATATGCGGTCAGTACGTGGAATGTACCGAGTATTCAAGGTAAGTAAAACGAACATTTAAAATATGTAAAACTCATAAATTATCATAAGAGTAGGACATCATGCTCATATCATAAATATCGTAACATAACATAAGGCTTAAGGTTTTCAAAACATTCGTAATACAAAGGTAATAATAATCACAAGAGAAAATCTTTATTTAACATGACTTGAGCCAATATACAAAATCATAAACATGCATAAATCCTGAGGAACAGTTGGAGATTCTCTTAATCGACATACCCCATATGAGAACACATGGAGCCCGACTTGTAACCCTAGTCGGGAGGGTGTCCGTACCTTTTCCAGGGGTAGAACCATGAAGGGCATGATCACACATGAATAGGGATATTTGGGCCAGGGGACAGTCACAAGGGAGGTCCCAACATATCCTATGGTTGCACGTAGTTATTAGATCCGGGGCAGAACCTAGGCCCCAACCTACTCAGTGTTGAATACTATCCCCAAAACATATATAGTGCTCATATTATAATATGCATTAATTCATCATCTTGTTAAATCATGATAATCATAAACATACTCATAAATATGTGAACTATCCATGACATAAGGCCCGTGAGTTAGTGAAAACATAATATATAAATCATAGGTTTCATGCATACTTGTAGGTTATAGATATACTTTGCAAATAATCAAATCGCAATGGGTGACGACTCTTTTTCACATCAAGCGCGTCCGCAAGTGTACGGGTCGTGCAAGTAATATAGTGGCTCTCTTTAAGAATCGGATTGTCGAACCCACAGGGAC
>JACEIK010003717.1:141435-156280 GCA_018107945.1 Datura stramonium | reverse complement strand
TTGACCCAATGTTCAATTTTACTTATGATTATCAGATTTAAGCTTTGTGTCATTCGATTCAGTTATGATGTTATGTTATGTTGAGATCATGATTTCAGAAAATAGCATGCGAGCCCTACTCTTAGATTCTTATCTTGATCATGTTTTATATTATGCATGTTTTAAATGATTTTACTTGTTTAAGTGATTTTACTCACCTTGCATACTCGGTACATTCCACGTACCGATCGCATACTCTATGTTGTATCATTTTATGATACAGTCTCCGATCTTCAAACTCAGCCCTGCCACTAGCCAGCTTTCGGAGTTCACGTTAGTCCCTATTGGTGAGTCCTCATTTGTTGAGGGCCCCTCTTTATTTCGATTATGATTGAGTATTTTCAGCTTTCAGGTCTAGAGAGTTAGTTGTGGTCTTGTCCCATTAACTCATCAGATTTAGAGGCTTTTCAGACAAAAGAATGTAATCAGCTTCAGATGCATGTGTATTTCTGATGTTATGCTTATTTCAGACTTATGCTAAGTTTATCATGTTGATCTATCGTTGTTATGATATTGTTAGATGTATGTTCATGCCATGGGTCGACTTGGAGTCCTTCGGGGTTCCTTGTCCCATATCTCGATCCGGGCCTATGTTCGGGTCATGAAAAACTTGGTATCAAAGTAGTAGGTTTTGGAGTGTCCTAGGGTGTCTAAAAGTCGTGTTAAGTAGAGTCTTTTTCATGGGTGTGAAGCGGGTAGTAGTACTTGATAAAGCTAAAGGTTTTATCCCACTCGACACATGAAGGCTAAAAACAGTCGTGACACTTATGACGAAGAGGCTACGAGACGTTTAGGAAATGTTCCCTTCTTTCATGATCTATGTCGTGCGATGAAATGTCTCTCTATACTTCCATCTCATGCTATTCGCGATTGCAGAATCATGGCTCCCCACAGTGTTAACAATAGGAGGAATGGAATGGAAACGGCTATGAGGATGGCAACGGAGACGGGCACCAACAAGCCCCACCAGTCCAGGAGCACCATGTACCGGAGCCGGTTGCCCATGCTGAATTTAGGGTAGCTATTCAGATGCTAGCGCAGGCCTTGGCCGCTCAGGTCAAGCAGCAGGCAGTGGTGCATGTTCCGCAAATCAGAAATATAGCTGCAACTCAAGGAAGAGATTTCCTAAGAATGAACTCGCTATAGTTTCTTGGTTCCAAGGTGGATGAGGATCCACATGAGTTTATCGACAAGATTGTAAAGATCACCCATGTCATGGGGGTGAATGAAGTTGAATGTGCTTATTTGGCCTCATATCAGCTGAAGGGGGTCGCACACATCTGGTTTCAACAGGGGAAAGATAGTAGGGCAGCCGGAGCTGGCCCTATCACTTGGGAGGAGTTTCAAGTTGCTTTTCTAGATCAGTTTTTCCCTCGTGAGATGAGGGAGTTGAAAGCAGTTGAGTTTGTGAATCTTAAGTAGGGAAAGAGGACGGTGTAGGAGTATGCCCTTGAGTTCACTTATCTGTAAAAGTATGCCCCTAAGTTAGTGGTTGATCAGAGGGTGCGAGTGAGCAGATTTATTCATGGGGTGGCGGATTATTTAGACAAGGATTACAGGACAGCTATGCTCCATTAGGATATGGATTTCCCTCGGATAGTCTTGTATGCCCAATAGATGGAGGCGGCGCATATGAAGGAAACAGAGGCCAAGAGGGCCAATACTTATGTTATAGATTCTCTTAGTCGAGGTTAGGTGGTGGGCACTGACAACAGACACATCAGAGATATTCAGCCCCAGCATCTTCAGCATTGAGTGTGTAATCCAAACCTAGGCACGACCAGAGAGGACGAGCATCAGGCTCTAGGGTTCAGAGAAGCAGGCCTATAGATTCCAGCATCCCAACTTGCTGCAGGTGTAGTCGGGGGCACACGGGTCAGTGCTTGGCGGGTACAGGTGCTTGCTTTGGGTGTGGGAAGCCCGGTAATATGCTCAGAGATTGCCCAGCAGCTAGACGGGCCATGATGGGGGCTGAGGCCTAGATTCCAGTTCAGCCGCTCCACCCACACGCTCAGCCAGCGGGAGGCATCTACTAGCACAGGTGGCGGCTAGCGCCAAAACAGATTCCATGCCTTATCATCCCTCCAGGAGTAGGAGGTCTCCCCGTATATAGTCACTAGTATGTTGCAAGTTTTCCATCTTGATATATATGATTTGTTAGATCCAGAGGCTACCTTGTCATTTGTGACACGTTACGTGGCTAGTAGTTTCAGAGTCAGCCTCGAGACCTTGTCAGAACCCTTCTCAGTGTCTACCCCAGTGGGTGATTCAATTGTAGCTAGATGGATGTATAAAAGTTGTCTAGTCACAGTCCTTCAGAAAGTTACCTCAACATATTTGGTAGAGTTAGCCATGACCGATTTTGATGTTATCCTCGGTATGGATTGGCTATTTGCATGTTATACCTCAGTTAATTGTAGAACCTGGCAGTAGAGTTCAGATTTTTGGATAAGACAATCTTAGAGTGGAAGGGTAGTTCAACTATGCCTGTAGGTCGTTTCATTTCCTATCTTAAGTCCAGAAAGATGATTTCTAAAGGTTGTGTGTACCATCTAGTTAGGGTTAAGGATGTTGAGTCTGAGGCCCCCACTATCCAGTCAGTCCCGGTAGTAAGTGAGTTCCCAGAGGTCTTTCCAGATGTTTTGCCAGGAGTTCCTCCCGAGCGGAAGATTGATTTTGGTATTGACCTTCTTCCCGATACATAGCCTGTATCTATTTCTCTCTATAGAATGGCTCCAACCGAGCTAAAAGAGTTGAAGGAATAGTTGAAGGGTCTTTTGGATAAGGGATTCATTAGACCGAGCAAGTCCCCATGGGGTGCACCGGTTCTCTTTGTTCGAGAGAAAGATGGTTCTCTTCGTATGTGTATTGATTGTCGACAATTGAACAAGGTCACCATCAAGAACAGGTATCCTCTACATAGGATCGATGATTTGTTTGACTAGCTTCAGGCTGCCAAGTGTTTTTTGAAAATAAATCTCAGATTCGGGTACCATCAGCTCAAAGTTCAGGAGAGCGACATCCCGAAGACAGCCTTCAGGATGCGGTATGGTCATTATGAGTTTGTAGTTATGTCTTTTGGACTAACGAATGCTCCTGCAACTTTTATGGACTTGATGAACAGGGTGTTCAAGCCATACTTGGATATGTTCGTAATCGTGTTTATTGATGACATCCTGATATACTCTCGAAGCGAGGAGGAGCATGCCGCTTATTTGAGAGTGGTGCTACAGACTCTCCAGGATCGCCAATTATATGCTAAATTCAGCAAGTGTGAGTTTTGGTTGAACTCAGTGGTGTTTTTGGGCCATGTGGTATCAAGTGAGGGAATAAAGGTGGACCCTCAGAAAATAGAAATGGTGAAGAATTTTCCTAGACCAGTAAATCTTTTAGATATCTAGAGCTTTTTGGGCTTAGCTAGCTACTATGGAAGGTTTGCTGAGGGCTTTTCATCCATTGCAGCGCCTTGATTAAATTGACTCAAAAGAGAGTGAAGTTCTAATGGTGGAAGGCTTGTGAGAGAAGCTTTCAAGAGTTGAAGACTAGACTTACCTCAACACCGGTGTTAACCCTACCAGAGGGTACTGCGATTCATATCATATGCCTCCAGACAGCTGAAATTTCATGAGAAGAATTACCCGACCCATGATCTTGAATTGGCAGCGGTGGTATTCGCCTTGAAGATATGGAGGCATTATTTGTACGGGGTCTATGTAGATGTGTTTACGGACCATAAGAGTCTACAATATGTGTTTACCCAGAAAGATCTCAATCTTCGTCAAAGAAGGTGGTTGGAGCTACTCAAGGACTATGATATGAGTGTCCTTTACCACCAGGGCAAGGCTAATGTAGTAGAAGACACACTTAGTAGACTCTCTATGGAGAGTGTGTTCCATATGGATGAGGGAAGGAAGGAGATGGTGAAGGATGTGCGTCAACTTGCAAGGTTGAGAGTTTGGTTGGTTGACTTGACCGATGGCGGTGTTATTGTTTAGAACGAATCAAAATCGTCCTTGGTGACTAATGTAAAAGCTATACAAGACGAGGACCCTATTTTGGTAAAGTTAAAGGAAGTTGTTCAGAATAAGAAAGTTGAGGTCTTCTCCAAAGGGAGAGATGGTGTGCTTCGATAGTCACTTATGTGTTCCGAATGTTGATGATTTGTGAAACCGGATTTTGCATGAGGCTCATGGATCCAGGTACTCTATCCATCCAGGTGCCACCAAGATGAACCATGACTTATGGAAAGTCTATTGGTGGAATGGTATGAAAAAGGATATCGCAGTATTTGTATCTAAGTGCCCAAACTGTTAGCAAGTGAAAGTTGAGCATTAGAGACCGGGAGGTGTGCTTCAGGATATCAATATTCCTACTTGGAAGTGGAAAGGAATCAATATGGACTTCATCACAGGGTTGCCTCACTTGGGTTGTTGTAGACAGGTTAACCAAAGCCACTCATTTTCTGCCGGTCAAAACCACGGATTCGACGGAGGATTATGCCAAACTATATATCCGAGAGCTAGTTCGGTTGCATGGAGTGCCCTTTTCCATCATATCAGACAGAGGTACTCAGTTCACCTCTCAGTTTTGGAGGTCGTTTAAAAAAGGACTTGGTACACAGGTTAAGCTCAGTACAACATTTCACCCGCAAATGGATGGTCAGGTGGAGCAGACAATATAGACTCTCGAGGACATGTTGAGAGCATGCGTGATAGATTTCAAGGGTAGTTGGGATGATCATTTTCCTCTTATCGAGTTTGCATGCAATAACAACTACCATTCCAGCATTCAGATGGCTCTATTTGAGGCTCTCTATGGGTGGAGATGTAAATCGCCTATTGGTTGGTTCAAAGTGGATGAAGCTGCAATGATAGGACCAGATTCAGTCCATGAGGCCATGGAGAAAGTTCAGCTCATACGAGAAAGGTTGAAAATAGCTCAAAGTCGCCAAAAGTCTTATGCCAATGTGAGAGTGAGAGCACTTGAGTTCGAAGTTGATGATTGGGTGTTTCTAAAGGTATCTCCTATGAATGGAGTGACGAGGTTTGGAAAGAAAGGAAAACTCAGTCCTTGTTATGTTGGCCCCTACTGGATTGTGAAGCGGGTTGGCAAAGTGGCATATGAATTGGAATTACCTTCAGAATTAGCTTTCGTGCATCCTGTTTTCCATGTATCACTCTTAAAGAAGTATTCGGGTGATCCAGCTCTAGTTGTCCCTACAGACAGTGTCGATGTGAAAGACAACCTTAGTTACGAGGAGGTTCCGGTGGAAATACTGGATCGTCAGGTTCGAAGGCTAAGAAACAAGGAAGTAGCTTCAGTTAAATTTTTATGGAGGAACCAGTATGTTGAGGGAGCTACGTTGGAAGTCGAAGCAGACATGATGGCTAGATACCCACATTTATTCTCCACCGGCTCAATTCCAGCTTGAGATATCAGTTTTTGCCCTAAACCTCTATTCAGTTTCATGTTCAGTTCATGTGCCCCAGTTTCTTTCATGTATATGGATGTATGTATGAATCATGAGTTTAGTTCATCCATGTAGTTTAAATGGGAGTTAGTCATTCCATCAGTTTCAGCTTGTATATCAATAATTGGGTATGATGATTGTATTTCTTTGTTTCTTTTACGCCCCGAGTCTACACCCTGGGCGTAACACGATACTTGAAGTCATAATTGACCCCAAGTCAACCCCTGGTCTATCATACACTGATATAGTAAAACATGCATAGCGGAAACTTTGAAATACTAGAAGTCTGACTAAGACGACGTAGTTTGAAGTTTAGGAGAGTAATAAATTACTAAGTATCCCTTAGAAAATCGTTGGAAAAACTGACAGGTGACCCTAACGGGTGACTGACGAGTCGTGGTGGCTGACCACAACTCATGGTCACACCCGTTGAGTGCACCGCCCCAATTACCCTATAGGTCACCTTGAGGGACCTAACGAGTCGTGGTCACTGACCATGACTCATGGTCACCAATCATGGACCACACTACCTCACTTTGAAGTTTCTAAACTCAACTTGACCACGAGTCACACAACAAGTCGTTACTTGAGATGACGACTCGTGGTGACACTCGTTAGGTACACTACCTAACAACTGTCTAGGGGTGGTAACGGGGAACATAACGAGTTGTTACAGGTGACCACGACTCGTGGTCACCAACTGTAAAGTACACTGTCCAACTTATTAATTTCTTGACCCAGGCCTGACCACGAGTGACCTAACGGGTCGTGGTCAGTGACCACGACTCGTGAGGTCTCCCGGTGGGTACATTACTTCTCACTTACCAATACTTACTCCTCCTTCTCACGACTGGCCTAACGATTCGTTAGGTGTCACAACGATCTGTTAGGTGAATCATTTTGTGACAATTACTGCAGATATCCAGATTTTCTAATTTAAGTCCCCGATCTAGTCTTTGAGTTTTCGGGGCATTACAATATCTTCCCCTTGGAAACATTCATCCTCGAATGTTAGAAAACACACAAGAAAGCAGAGAATAACAATCATAACTTTCAAATACTATTCATTTATCTCCAAAACTGTCAGAATGACTAGCTCCGTTTCAAAATACATGACGGAACTGAATTTACCTTTCATACATACATTCAAAAACATAAAAGAGACTTGAACAACTGAACTGAATCATGACAGCTAAATTGAGTTCTAGGGTCGAAACTAATATCTCAAACTGTGATAGAGCCGTTAGAGAACAAATGCGGGTATTTGGCCATCATATCTACTTCGGCCTCCCATATAGCTCCTTCAACATGCTATTTTCTTCATAAAACCTTGACTGAAGCTATTTCCTTGTTTCTTAGCTTATGAACCTGATGATCAAGGATCTGGACTGGTACTTCCTCATATGAGAGACTATCTTTTATCCTACACTATCCAATGGCACCACTGAGGTTGGATCTATGATGTACTTCTTCAAAAGTGACACATGGAAAACTGGGTGTACAACTGCTAGTTCTGAAGGTAATTCTAGCTCATAGGCTTCATTGCCAATACGCCTCAAAATTCTATAAGGTCCCACATACCTCGGACTGAGCTTTCCCTTCTTTCCAAACCTCATCACCCCTTTCATGGGCGGAATTTTTAGGTAAAGCCAGTCATCAACTGCAAACTCCAACTCTCTTCTCCGCACACCAGCATAAGATTTCTGACGGCTCTCAGCTATTTTCAACCTTTCTCGGATGAGCTGAACTTTCTGAATTGCCTTGTGAACTGAGTATAGCCTTATCAAGGTAGTTTCACCAACCTCGAACCACCCTATAGGAGATCTACACCTTGTTCCATATAATGCTTCAAATGGGGCCATCTAAATGCTAGAGCGGTAGCTGTTGTTGTACGCAAACTCGATAAGAGGCAAATGGTCATCCCAATTACCGTTAAAATCGATCACACACACTATTAGCATATATTATAGGGTCTGAATAGTCCGCTCAGCTTGCCCATCGATCTGCAGGTGAAAAGTTGTGCTTAGCCTGACCTGAGTGCCCAGTCCATTTTGAAAGGATTTCCAGAAGTGTGAGGTGAACTGAGTTCCTTTGTCTGAAATGATAGATAAAGGCACCCCATGGAGTCTGACTAACTCTCAGATATATAGTTTGGCATAATCCTCAGCTGAGTCTGTGGTTTTAACTGGGAGGAAGTGTGCTGACATAGTCATCCGGTCTACTACCACCCAGATTGAGTCATGCTTCTGACGAGTCCGAGGTAGACCCATAATGAAGTCCATATTTACTTATTTCCACTTCCATGTGGATATACTGATATCCTGGGTCATACTTCCTAGTCTCTGGTGTTCTACTTTGACTTGCTGGCAGTTCAGGCACTGAGCTACAAATTCAGCGATATCTCTTTTTATGCCGTTCCACCAGTAAATATCCCGTAAATCACTGTACATTTTAGTAGCACCAGGGTAAATGGAGTATCGCGAGCTTTGTGCTTCATCCAGTATCTGCTATCTCAACTCACCAACATCCGGTACACACAATCTGCCCTGGTAACGGAGCACCCCATCTCCCCCTTAAGAGAAAGCTTCTATTTCTTTTTTGAGAACTGCTCCCTTAAGTTTAAGTAATATGGGATCCTCATCCTATCTGTACTTGACTTCAACTACCAAGGATGAATTCGATCCACTTTGCATTACCACACCACCTTCGGCTAAGTCCACCAACTGTACCCCTAACCGGGCTAGTCTGTGAACATCCTTTGCTAACTCCTTCTTGCCTTCCTCAAATCGTCGGTAATATCCAGCTAAGCCCAGGAAACTCTTGATTTCAGTAGGAGAGGTAGGTCTGGGCTGATCTTTCACTACTGCTATCTTGTGAAGATCTACTTGTATCCCTTCACCTGAGACCACATGCCCTAAGAAAATCACGTTTTTAACCAGAATTTGCACTTGCTGAACTTGGAGAACAACTGGCGGTCCCTAAATGTCTGTAATGCTAACCTTAGGTGATTGTCATGCTCTTCCTCATTTCTAGAGTACACCAGAATGTCGTCGATAAATACAATAATGAACATATCTAGGTACTACTTGAAGACCCTGTTCATCAAATTCATGAAGGCTGCTGGGGCGTTTGTTAGCCTGAAGGACATCACCACAAACTCGTAGTGACCATACCGAGTTCTGAATGTTGTTTTCGGTATATCACACTCTCTGACCCTTAGTTGATGGTAACCTGACCTGAGATCCATTTTTGAGAAACAATTGGCTCCTTGAAGTTGGTCAAACAGGTTGTCAATTTTGGGTAGGGGATACCTGTTCTTGACTGTGACCTTGTTCAGCTGACGGTAATCTATGCACATTCTGAGGGTACTATCTTTCTTACGCATGAATAGTACTGTAGCACCCCAGAGAGAGATACTGGGTCTGATAAAACCCTTGTCACGCATGAATAGTACTGTAGCACCCCAGAGAGAGATACTGGGTCTGATAGAACCCTTGTCAAGAAGATCTTTTAGTTGCTCCTTCAACTCCTTGAGCTCAACTGGAGCCATTATGTAAGGAAAGATGGAGATGGGCTGAGTATCTGGGAGGAGGTCTATTCCGAAGTCTATTTCTCGTTCAGGGGGAACTCCAGGAAGATCCTCAGGAAAAACATCTGGGAACTCACTGACCACTGGAACTGACTGGATAGTTGGGGTCTTAGAGTTGGAATCCTTGACCCGAACTAGATGATAAATACATCCCTTGGAGATGAGTTTCTGGGTCTTAAGTTAGGAAATAAACCTACCCTTAGGCACTGAACTGCCGCCCGTCCATTCTAACACTAGTTCATTTGAAAACTGAAACTTGACAACTCTAGTTCTGCAATCAACTGAGGCATAGTAAGAGTGTAACCAATTCATGTCGAGAATAAGGTCAAAGTTTCCATGTCTAACTCTACGATGTCAGCTGGGATGACTTTATTCAGAACTGAGACTTGGCAGTTTCTATACACCCGGCTAGCTCTAACTGACTCGCTAATTCGGGTGGAGACTGAGAATGATTCTGAGAGGACCTCTGGACTGATATTGAACTGGACTACTGTGTAAGGAGTCATGAATGAAAGAGTGGATCCTGGATCTAGAAGGGCATACATGTCTAGATGAAAGAGACATAACATACCCGTGACTACGTCAGGTGAGCTCTCCTGATCCTGACAGGAAGACAGAGCATAGAAATGATTTTGGCGCTGACTGCCATCTGTACCTAATGTGTTGGCTTGCTGAGCTGGTCGGCCTTCTGGAGCTGATGATGTGGTAGATTGTGTTCTCCCTCGCCCTGTTGACGGGCACTCCCTAAGCCGATGTCCAAGCTGTCCATAACAAAAACAACCCTCTCGACCCTGAAGGTACTCTCCCATGTGGTTCCTACCACACTCTGGATACTTGTTCCCGATACTGTGGGCCTGAGATTGAGTGCCAGATGACCCACCCATCTGATCCTGGCTGGACCGAAAGGTTGGGGCGCTGGCTGAACTGGGTGCTGGGGCTCTCTGCTGCTGTTGCTGCTGTGGGCGGATACTACCGCTAGACCTCTGATGGTCGAAATTTGACTGGCTAGTCCTTGCTCGTTTGTTCTTCCACTCCATATCCTTCAGCTTTTCAGCATCAATCTGCTGGGCATATACAATCAAGATGGAGAGGTCCATATCCTTAATCAGCATTGCTGTCCTGCACTCATTAAGGACCAGGTTCGACACCCCATTCACAAATTTCAACATGCGAGCCCTTGGCTCGACTGTCATTTCTGGAGCGTACTTAGAAAGCCTAGTAAACTCCAGAGCATACTCCTCCACTGTTCTGTTGCCATGTCTCAAGTTCATAAACTCTGCCATCTTTGCCTCCCACAGCTCCCGAGGGAAAAATCTGTCCAGGAAAGCTGTGTGGAACTCCTCCCACTCTACTGGTCCTTCTCCTGCTGGCCGCCCCTCTTTCCACTGCTCATACCAGACCTGAGCTACCCTTTTGAGCTGGTAGGCAGCCAAATCAGCACTCTGTGAGGAGCTGACACCCATAATGCGGGTAATCTTCTTGATCTCATCCACAAACTCTTGGGGATCCTCCCCTACTTTGGATCTCTAAAAAGATCCGGGTTCATACCGGTGAAGTCCCACACCCTCGTAGTTGCTACAAACCCGTTGGTGTTCATCGACACCACTTGCTAGTTCACCTGGTTGGTGACTGTTTGGGCCAGCAATTGAATGGCCGCCCTGAATTCGGCGATAGATACTGAGTCATCTTGAGGGGCTTCCAGGGCTGGTGGGGCAGGTCTGTTGGCATTACCAACCCTTCTTTCGTTACCGCATCTTGGAGGCATGATTCACTGAGATGAAATAGAGCACGAGTTAGAAGGGCGTTTCTGGAATTGAACTTTAACACACGATAAAGAGTATGAACAAAAGAGAGTTTTCATAATAACATCTCATATCCTCCTCATCATAAGTGTGGCACACTTCACACCCATGAAAAAGACTCTACTCAATGCGACTTTCAGACATTCCAAGGATACTCTAAACCTAGTGCTTTGATACCAAGTTTGTCATGCCCCTAGTCTACACCCTAGCGTAACATAGTACTTGAAGTCACAATTGACCCCAAGTCAACCCCTGTTCTATCATACACTGGTATTCTAAGTAAAACATGCATAGCGGAAGCTTTAAAATAACAACATAATATCATTTAAGAAAATAAAACTAAAAGGAATCATAAATTTAAATCATTTGAAGTCTTAAATTAACTTTGTGTCTGAAAGCCCTCTAACTGATGAGTTGCTGGGACAAACCCCCAACTAAATTTAAGTCTAACTAAAAATAATAAATCAACTGAAAGAAAATGAAATAAGGCCCTCGAATGATGAGGACTCACACTTCGGTTGCGACGGAGGAGGATCTAAATCGCAATGGTTAATGATGCTGAGTCTGGGAACCTACAGCTGTATCATGAAATGATACAACATAAAAGTATGCATCAATACTTTGAATGTACTGAGTAAGTGGTAGAAAGCATAACTGAAATACCAAGTTTGAACTGAAATGACATACAATGACCAACAAGTTAACTGAACTGAACTTCTGAAGTAAACTGAAATGGTCAAGATAACCCTGTCTAGTGGTCAAAGACATTTCCTAAGTCTGAAAGTTCTGAGTCTGAAATACTGTACAAACTAAGCTGCTTATTCTGAAGCTGGATTGGACTGACTAGTGGGAGAATCTGTAACCGACGTGTAGCCATGTGAGCTAGACGTGGAGTCCGATATATACACCCCACCGGTAGGACCCAATATACCTTGCCAAGGTGTAAAGGCACGAACTAGGTGATCACAAAAGTCTGGGGCCAATCAGACCAAGTAATATTGTAACCTACGCTGGCGATGTAGTTTTGGGAACCTGGGTGCGCTGGAACCCCGGTCCGCGCGGTGCTAAGTCCTACTCCCACTGGAAAACCTAAACTGAACTTATAGGCTGGTAGCTTGAAATTGCGGTCCAAAACTAGTCAAGGACATATAACTGAAAGACCCCTAAGAGTCTTGTCAGACCAGATTCTGAAACTAGATTCTAGACTGGTTAGAGCTGCTTATCTAGAAGCGTCTTAACTGTCTAAGAACAACTTTAAACTGAACTGGGGTCCTGAGTCTAGTCAGAGCGATATATCTAAAATGTCATGACCGCCTAATGGACCAATAAACTGGATTCTGAGTCTGATTCTGATAACTGGGAGGCACCACTAACACCTTGGGAAAAGGCTGAAGTCAAACTGATCAGTTGACAAGTTCTGAATAGTTTTGAAGAGGTTATATGTTCTAACGAAACTGAACTACTAAGCAGCTAATAGAGAACTCAGCTTATTCCAACAACACGGGAATTCCATAATATGGAAAAATTTCAAGAATTAAAGCAAATCTTATCCGACAAGGCTAGAATCATTCTTATGAATGGGGTATTTACTCAACATCTAAACAATAAGAAATAATAGAAAATTCAGCCCAAATCACACTTCACAAAATAGATGGAATTTAATATGCAATAATCATTACTCGAAAGTTAGGGCTTAAATTCACTTTGGCAAGAACATCAATAATTCAGGTAAGAATCGATGGAGATCATGTTAATAATAAGCAAGGATATCATTTTATGTGAAATTTATGGCTAGTAACATGATTTCTTCGTATTTGGAAGCTCAGGGCTAAAATATATCAGGGTTTTGGGGGACACAAGGGAAGAACAATTTTTCTTGTTAAATTCCCACATACCTGAATTGAAATTTCTTGAAGGAGAAAGCTTGGACTGCTGCAATGGAGGAAAACCCTAGGCTTGCTTGAAGGGTTCTTGAAAGGAGAGCTTACGATGATTTTTCTGAAAACTTAGAGTGGGAATCAGGAATAAACCGTTCTTCCCCACTAATAGGTATAAAATTATGACTAAAACGACGTAGTTTGAAATTTAGGAGAGTAGGAAATTACTAAATAGCCCTTAGAATATCGTTGGAAAAATTGACAAGTGACCCAAACGGGTAACCAGATAGGTCGTGGTTACTGACCATGACTCGTGGTCACACCCATTGAGTGCACTGCCTGGATTACCCTATAGGTCACCATGAGGGACCTAACGAGTCGTGGTCACTGACCATGAATCGTGGTCACTGACCATGAATCGTGGTCACCATTAGTGGACCACACTGCCTTACTTTGAAGTTTCTAAACTCAGCTTGACCATGAGTTACACAACGAGTCATTACTTTAGATGACGACTCGTGGTGACACTCGTTAGGTGCACTGCCTAACAACTGACTAGGGGTGGTAAAGAGGGATATAAAGAGTCGTTACAAGTGACCATGACTTGTGGTCACCATATGTCAAGTACACTGTCCAACTTATTAATTTCCTGACCCAGGCCTGACCACGAGTGACCTAACGGGTCGTGGTCACTCGTGAGGTCTCCCATTGGGTACACTACTTCTCACTTACCAATACTTACTCCTCCTTCTCACGACTGACCTAACGAGTCATTAGGTCTCACAACAACCCGTTAGGTGAGTCGTTTTGTGATAATTGCTATAGATATCCAGATTTTCTGATTTAAGTCCCGAATCTAGTCTTTGAGTTTCCGGGGCATTACAGTTTCTATATGTTTTTCCATATTCGAGGACGAATGTTCCCAAGGGGGAGATATTGTAATACCTCGGAAGTGTCCAAGATTAGACCCGGGATGTTAAAGTGGAAAGTGGCAGAAATATGGAAATTTATCACAAAATGGGTCAAGGTACGAATCGTTGGTTCCACAAACAATCTGTAGGAGGTGTTCGTGGTGAGTTACTGCAGGATCAAAGTTGGGAGTAATGGGTCAAGGAACGACCCGCGGTTTGATGTCACGAGTTGTTGTTTATGGTCGTGGTGAGACTGGTCCTTAATCTAGGAGGAAGTTACAAGCCGTAGAATGACTCATTGTGAGTAACAACGGATTGTGGTAAGTATCTGTAGGAAGGAGTAGGAAAATCTGCAGTCGAGGTGACAGATGGAAACCACGACTCGTTAGAAGTAGGCATGAGTCGTGGTGTGGCTCATGGGAAAGTCCAGGTGCAGGTCGTCAGGGGGAAGTAACGAGAGGATTCAATGGACCGTCATTTGGTGTAACGATTCATCCTGTCAAGTCGTGGTAACAGAATCTGAAGGGTTAAGAAATCACACTGGATGTAACAGACGGATACCACGATTCGTGGTATCCTAGTACGACCCTGTTACACCCCGTAAATTATTGACATGTAGATGGCCTATTCGCATGTTGGTTATGAGTTTTAGAATGCCATAGATGCGAGAAAAGGGCCCGGGGAGAGACCGGACAAGCGTCAAGTCGGTGCGTCGCAAGGCAAATGCGACTTATAAATCGCATTCGACGAATGCAACTTATAAATCGCATTAGACGAATGCGACTTAGAGGTTCCAAGTATATAAACCCCTCCACTTCGTTTTTGTCTCATTTTAATTCATAATTTCCAGAGAGTGAACAGAAAATAGGGGGCACGAAGGATTTATTTGAAATTCCGTCCGTTTACGCTATTAAACGCGGTCCAAACTCGAATTAATCTTGGGTAGTGAAGTATTAAGCTGCCGGGAGCATTCCTACAGAGTTAGTTTCGTGAAATTCGGTCAGCGCACCGTCGTCCTACCGAGCTAAGGTAAGTGGAATCGCTCCAAATTAGTGTCAATATACTCCTAGCCCTAAAGTGAGTATTTCTCCCTTCTGTACTTTCGAGAAATAGCGAGTTTTCGACCGTTTTTCGATAAGTCAAAGTTTGGGCTATAT
>JACEIK010003716.1:129045-144842 GCA_018107945.1 Datura stramonium | reverse complement strand
AATTCACATTTTAACTACAATTTACATGAGAATGTACAAACATCAATAGATAAACAAGACGAAATGACGCATTTGAGTATCACTTGGGCATATAAATCTGTCCAAGATCAAGTAGAAGTCATAGAAATCATCTTTATCTATGGCCAGTACGTCTACAAGTGATAGTAAGTACTTCTACCTTTCTAATCTATAAGAATTCGTAATAATCTGCTGAATTGAACTCATTGTGACTCGTTGTCATTGTGTTTGCATGGTTATGTTGTTAGCCTACTTCTTGGAATAGAATATACCCATTTACTTGACATGCAAGCTAAGATTCGAAGGGATGACGAGTTCGTAACAAAAGCAAGGTTGATAGTGCAGAGTTTGCCAATTGACGTATGATAAGGCTATCCTCCTTCGGCAAGTTATTCTCGGCGTATCATTGATACGACCCATGCTTTCATAGTAGTTCATGTTTACATATGTTCTGCTTAGCTATTGAACCTTTCTTGTTAAGTCGGACAGCGTGGCGTAACCTGGTGATATAACTTCCTGTTTTGATGCCTATATGTATAGTAAAACCAGCCTACAAGACGTTGGCTTACCTTGATGCCTATAGGGATAGAATCTTGGTAGTATAATCCTGCGTTCGAGTTGATGGTACTAGGGTTATCTAATGAACTGGGTGGTAGCTTTCTAGGTGGACTACCTACTGTTAGTGATCGTACAGCTTCATTTGGCTTACAACTTGTCATATAGGTCGCTCAGAAAACCACCCTAGCTGTTAGAAGGATGATAGACTGTTATACCCCGGAAGCCTAAAGATCAGACCGGGGAGTTGAAACGGAGAAAAAATTTAAAAATGGCATTAGGAAACAGAACAGGTCGTGACGTGACCCGTGGGAGCATACCACGAGTCGTGATGTGACTCGTGGTGAGGCTCCGAAGGTGAGTTGAAATTTTGAAATTTGGATCCCCACAAACGTGACCATAAGTCGTGTTCAGGCTCCACGACTTGTTAGGTCTGTTGTAGGAAGTGATGATTGAGAAGGAAAAGGAAGAAGGCAGTGTACCTGGCGGAAGGACCCCATAAGTCGTGGTCAGTCACCACGATTCGTGGGGAGGGTCGTGAGCAGCATGATGAAGTAAAATAAAAATCCCAGGAAGTGTTTGTGACGAGTGGTGACCACGACTTGTGGTCACCAGTAACGAATCGTGAAGTCACCCGTGATGAGCCCAAATGACCTGATAAGCAGTGTACTTGACGAATGATGTCACGAGTCGTGGCCAGGGCATGACGAGTCGTCATGTCCCTTATGGGGACTGACTGTCAGTTATTTTCTGTGAATTTAGTAAGGACTTTTCCGTAATTCCTAAGATCCTAAGGCTTAAACTACGTCGTTTTGAGTTTTGAATGATGACTTTTAAGAGGGTTAAGTTCATTTTAAGTTATTTTCATTCATGCATGCAAGAGTGATAGTCTAGAGAGGTGATCAAGGAAAATCCTTCAAGGTTCTCTTCAATTTCTTCTTGGGCATTCAAGGAAGTGTAAGAATCAGCTATAATCAAGTATGTAGGGCTATGAATGGGTGAATACTTTCACACCTATGCCCGATCCCTCTCTAATTCATGAATTTCCTATGTCAAATCTATGGGGTTTTAACCCAATACATGAAATTCCTAATTTCTACACGGGTATGATCTAAATATGTTTCTACTATTGAATTATGAATCATGGGCAAGTTTTATATTATTTTCAATTAAAAATCATGTTTCAAGTTTTATGAATTAAAAGGCCCATTGATGAGAAGTTCATGAAAGATGAGATTTGTGATGAAAGTATGATTATGATGAAAAGCATGTTGTCAAGCTACCCATATCTATAATCATGTTTCCAATATGAATTGAGTATTTTCAAGTATGTTAAAGTATTGAAAAATGCCCACATGTTCAAGTATGATTTATGATTTCCCAAATTAAGCTTACCACATGGTTTTGGAGCGAAGACTCCCAATTATCTTTCAGCTTGTGGTATGATTTGAGTTAAAGCTTCTCATATGCATGATTTCAGATTTGAGATGTATTTGATTATTGAGCTTCGTCAATAGACGATATTGAGTTTCGTTGAAAAATGATGGAGAGCATATGTATGTTTTAGGGAGTGATTTCGCATTGAGATGTATTTGATTATTGAGTCACTAATAGACGATATTGAGTTTTCGTTGAAATGATGGAGAGCATAAGTATGTTTTAGGGAGTAATGTCAGCACCCGAGTAGGCTAAGGGTCGATCATCCTATGCCTCGTAACTATGCGCCAATGTAGGTTTATAATTATATATATATATTACTTTGGGACCTCCCTTGTGAGCTATACCCTACCCTATTGGGCCATGAGCTTGATATCGATATCATGGTATCATCCTTAGCCTTGGCAAGGCTTTGGACGGCTCTACCCACTTGGCTGTGATAGTTGGGACCACGTAAGCTCTATCGTGGTATGTCGTAAAGACGAATCTCCCATTGTTCCTCATGATTTCAATTATGCATGTTCATCATGTATGAGATTTATATATCTATATATGTTCTACAACAGTTTTGACTCAATGTTTAGTTTTACTCATTTCTATCAGATTTCAGCTTTGAGTCAATCGATTCAGTTATGATGTTATGTTATGTTATGATGAGATCAGGATTTCAAAAAGAAGGCATGCAAGCCCTACTCTCAAATTATGATTGATTATGTTTTACATTATGCATGATCTTAAATGATTTTACTTATTTAAGCGGTTTTACTTACCTTGCATACTCGTTACATTTCACGTACTGACCGCATACTCTATGCTCTATCATTTCATGATACATGACCCGCCTCTCAGACTCAGCCTCGTTCATAGCCAGTCTTCTGAGTTAGCATCTTACACCTGTTGGTGAGTCCTCATCTCCCGAGGATCATGCTTATTCAGATTTCTCTATGTATTTTCAGTTTTCAGTTTATTCGAGTTAGTTGGGGTCTTGTCCCATGAACTTATCATGCTTAAAAGCTTTTCAGACAAAAGATGTATTCAGCTTCAGATTGTGAATTCTGATGTTATGTTTATTTCAGACTTCTGCTAAGATTATGATGTTGATTCTTCTGTTTTAGTAATTGAGTTAGATGTATGTTCATTCCATGGGTCTACTTGGAGTTTCTCGGGGATCTTTGTCTCGTGTCTCGATCCGGGCCTTCGTTCGGGTTGTGACATAGACTATGTGATATTCCAAGTAGGGATCTTATCAGCTTTTATACGTGACTCCTCTGGATTTTCATATAGATGCCCACTTACATGTTGTCTAGAAGGGCTAAGTCTAAGTACACCTGCCTACGGGGCTACAGATTGCTCATAGGAGCTACATGACATCAGGAAGAACCAGATTGAGGCCTGTAAATCCATGTTGAAGTCTATTTACTTATGGACTTTCCTTGTGCCACAGTGGCATTACTAGTCCTCAGTAGAGCCTTGTGTGCTCCGGGTGCAGTCACAAGAGCCCAAACGACTCAGATACAGTTATAGGAGCCCAGATGACTCAAATACAATTATAGGAGCCCAGACGGCTCAGATACAGTTATAGGATCCAGAAGACTCAGATAAAGTTACAGGAGACCAGATGACTCAGATACAGTTACAGGAGCCCAGAAGGCTGAGACACTATCACAGGAGCTTAGAAGGCTCGAATACAATTTCAGATGATGAGTATGTTTAGTTACAGCTTGCCTGCGAGACTATAGTGGTACAGTTAGAAGTAATTGTTTTGCACTTGCCGGGGCTTATGGGGACCCAGGTTGGTTGTTTTGTGCCGTTTGTACCTTTCAGGCTTATGGGGGCTAGGTTAGGTTCTTGTTTGAATGTTACTTGTTAATTACAGTTCTTGTTTATGAGATCGTACAGGTTAACTTCTAGCCCTTATTGCTAATTACTTTTAGTTCCTCTATCAGCTTCTTTTCAGTTTTTACTATTACTACCTTACATATTTGATACATATTGTACTGATGCCCATGCATGGGGCGCTGCATACATGCCTGCAGGTTCCCACAGACAAGTTCTGAGACCTCCTTAGTAGCCGTTCAGCTTCAGCAGACTAGCTAGCTCCCTTCCTTTGTAGTTGTCAGATATTAGAGGTTTGCCTATCTTTTGATATATATAGTTTTGGATAGGCTGGGACCCTATCCCGATCAATATTTTACTCTTTAGAGGCTTGCAGACTATAGTTTTGGGTTAGACATGCATTATTGGCCGTGTGGGGCCTATTATATTTTCTGCGGGCAGCCTTGTCGGCTTCTATATATGTAAATGTGTGCCTATCTTCCTTCATTATGATTTAGACAGCATGGTGGTCTTGTCGGCCCGCATAGGATGATATTATTGCAACTGTTGGGTTAATTGATTTGATGCAGGTGTTTACATTGCGGCCTTATCGGCCTAAGGCTTTGAGCCGATATATAGCTGATTGTTTTCTTGATTATGTATTGCTGGTATGCACCAGAAGTGTATATGTCCAGCTAGGTTAGCTCAGGGTCCAGTGTGGCATTAGATGCCAGTTATGCCTCCCAAGGTGGGGCATGACAAGGTCATCTGGCTCGACATCAAGTCTTACAAGTATCACTTGTAGAAAACGGGTGATATGTTAGAGATGCATCTCCATCCTTGCTAGATCCTTGCGAGGCCCCCGGAACAACCTTTTGTATTTTCAAAAAATGAGGAGGTCGTTAAGAGATGATTGGTGGTGTGGCTTATGGTGGTGGTTTCTTAAGGGTCTTGGTACTTGTACTCTTCTAACCATTATCGCTGTTGAGTTTGAGTTTTTGTTTGTGTGTGTATTGTAGATTATAGAAGACAAAGAAAAGATGTCGATTTATAGACCAAAGGGGAAGGAAAAAGGAATCGCTGAACAATGAGGAATGGCTACGTGGACCCTACATTTGCGTACTAAAGACGATATAAATGTTGTTCCATTTGATTAGACGACTTCTGCAGCATTTTGAATTTTTTATAGTTACATCTCCTCAATTTCATTCAATAAGGGTTTTACTCATTGATTATTGACTACAACTATGGTGATTATATATTATATCATCAATATCATGTATATTATTATTGACTAAAAGTTATATGTAATATAGATAAGGTGTTGATATATTGTAGACCAAACTTATGGTAGATTAAAATAAATTTGGCATTCAATTTTCAAAGGTAATTACAAAAGCTGAACCAATAATTCAAAATACATTGAAATTTAAAATAATTCACATAGGATGCCGTCTCAATAAATTTGGAACGTTTTTCTTGTGGACACTTTTCTTACATATTGAATACTTGTTTTTTTCCTCTTAGCAGACTTGAAAGACTTTAAGATGCCAGAAATACAGCTATCTCTCTTCTATTCATGTTTGAGCTCTCTGTAATGTCGATGTGCATATTCCATTATGAATCTAGAGGGACTAAATAAATACTTTCAAGATATCCAAAAATGTAGGATTGAATTTTATACATAGGTGAAGAGTACTCATATATGCTTGAACCATATCTGTCACCATACTTCAATCTTAGGAGTGTCATGGTGTGAGCACATGATACTTTTACCAAGTCATATTTCTTACTAGAACATATTTTTGTCAAGTAAATTGACTTTGGCAATTAGGACACACCCAGCTATGGTGAACACATTGGTATCTCCATTTATATTATTGGCATTTAAGGAGTTGCCAACAATCAACTTTTTTCTTGTATGGTTTTCAGCCAAAGGGATAAAATATGATATTGATTTCTGTATGCCTCTACCTAAATTTGTTAGGAAACTGTCTAGCAATAAAATTGAATATGACAGACACGAGATACGCTCTCTCACCCTTTAACATAGAATTAAATGACTTAGAGATATCTGTGGTCATCACATTGTACTTGTTGCGTAAAAATATGGCTTGATCCGCTTGTTAAATCCAATTTCAAATTCAAGGCATGCAATGACTTGGGTCATTGAGTCTTGAATTGCTAAAAATGATCACTATACTTCGTATAACCATATTCCTTTATGACATTATATTAGATGTGAAGATAATATGCACATTGGAAATTTTTTTAGAGGTTTTATCACATCCCAAATCCGAAAAGGTGCGATTGGCACTCAACGCCTCACTTGACCGAGCGAACCATGTAGCTAACCAGAAATAAGCCTGAGCCGATGAGGCTCGACACCACAATATATAACGACAAAATATGAGTTTATACAATACTATAGCAGAAACTAGACCTCTAACCAAACACATAAATACAAAGATCGACAACATCAATCCGATACAACAACTGTACAAGAGGGCCACCAAAGCCCACACCAGCTATACAACTCAAAATAGATGTCTACAAGCCTCTATGAGTTTAATAATAGATATATGATAAGGAAAACTCTGAACTACCCAAAATAGTCATAAGTACTCAAAACAAAAGGTAACTCCGAACAGCCTGGAGTGTACCAACAACTGGAGCTCTGCTCAACTGAAGGTTATAAGCTACCAGTTGATCAATACCTACTAGCATATATGCAGTTCTCCCAAGCTTGGGGTGTTAGTATGGAGATGTACCGAGTATGTAAGGCAGGAAAGATAAAATAGATATACAATACAATATAAAAATACGATGGAATACCAATAGATCAACCTAGCTCACAAATCAACAGCAACAACTCACAAGACAGTACCTGACCTCAATCTAGACTATCAAACAACCACAGTAAATCTTGACAGCTGTTGACTCGTGTAGTTAGTTCACAGCTATCCAGAGCAATCAAAAATATAAGCAACATAATATATATATATATATATCAATTAACAAGCTCAGACCTATAGAAAATAGTCATAGACTTGCATGCAATCACAATTCACAAGTACGACCTTGCCCAAAACAGTCACGGACTTGCAGGTCCTCGCATGCCTCGGGCTCAACCTCATTGGAAATAGTCACGGACTTGAAAATCCTCAAAGAGCCACCTAAAGTCCACACAAATTAGTAAGTGTAAAACAACAACAATTTAAACCCACAAATACAAACAGCCCACAATGACTCATAAGTTCTCCACTTATTCCTTACGACTCTACGCTAAGTTTACCTACTCAATTGACTCACATACGTGCCACCAAAGAACCTGAGTCTAAGTTATAATTTTGAAATATTCCCTACTTCAAATACTAGTGCAACCAACAACTTAATTACAAGTGCAAGAGTAATATTCAAGGGCTACAAAATAGCCTACTTGCACGACAAGGACACATTCAACAGAAACATGCCAAAAAAGATATGGAAAAAATCTTAACATACCCCTCGATCGACAATAAATAACCTATCCAAATATCCTTACTACAGTGAACCAATCTACCTCCATGAACAGATCCTCAACCACAAGCCAGAACACAACAACTATTCAATAAAAAAAGGCATACAATGACATATACGGTAAGATTTCTACCAAATCAATTATAGAAACTTCAAAATAAGAATCTAATGAAACCCATAAGTCCATATCTATGCAATATAGATGAATATGAAGGATAAAGAACACTTACCCAGCTATTTCCCATGAAACATCCACCAAAACCCATGAAAACATGACAAGAACACGAGCCACCCGATTGGATTCAACAATATACCTTTGAAAATGAATTTTGATTATAGATTTAATCTTAAAATCATCAATATGATTGGGAATTACTATAGGAGAGGGTTTCCACTAACTTAATTTTTTGTAAATGGGAATAGCTAGTTAAAGACTCGACTCACTTCTGCTATATTTTTGACCCTACTAAAGGGAACAAATGGTTTTGTAGTATATTGTGATGCCTCTAGAGTTGTATTTGAGTGTGTGTTGATGCAGCATGATAAGGAAAAACCGACAAGGGACTATTTATAGTCCTCCACCAACCTAGGGCCCAACCTTGATGTGCTTGCTCGCGCAGTTTTATGAAAATGTGAATATATCTCTATTCTGAAGTCGTATTAGTGGATAGTTTAATGAGTTAGAAACTAGTCTCATAGAGCTTCAATTGGATAGGTAGTTACATGTCCATACTCCTTATAGATTGGGATAAAATTTTGGAGAAATCCATGCCGAATTTCATAGAACTTAAGAAAGTAATTTGAGATAAACCTGTGCTGACTTTTGTTTTACAATTTGCTTGACTTCAAATCTTAACATATGGTCATTGAGTGATTCGAATACTTTATAGCATATCCTTCTTAGCATATTGAGCACTCTTAGTCCTACCTTGAAGTACAGATTTTGTTGCTTAAGTTATACGGGATATTACATTGTTCCCCTTTTAGGAACATTAGTCCTCGAATATTGATAACATGCACTAGTAGATCCTAGAATCTCTGCACAACAACATCCAAGTTCTAAACCAAAATCTCAGGGTTTACGAGATGACTCAAAACAAGATAACCATGGACCTACCAAGGTATTACCATGACATCAATGAATAACAAGGTAAAGGAACATACTTGTTGTCATATCTTGCCATTGATCGACTATAGTCCTTCAGGTCACAAGCATCCTCTGCACACATTAGAAATATAAGTCTAGACCCAACTCCTATAACATCAAACTTACCGCACGATTTTTATGAAGAAAGAAGGGATAATCGTAGATGTCCTATAGCCTCATATGATAGTTACCCAGTTTTTCATTCCCTAAACTCGGGGAGGCACGCAGGAACTTAGTCAAAACTGCACCAAATAGTTTCATTGGGAATCTCATTCCTGAATATGAAGATCTTGATTAAGCTCTCCAATTATCGAAGAAAATAACATCACCAACAAATCTAATACATGTAAGTAAAAAAAAATATTATTGGTGCAACAGCAAGCCAAACATGAGTCTGGTTAAACCCAAATCTAGATTCAATGGGTAAGAGAAAGACCTCCACAAAGAAAAAACAAAATAACAAGTAAGGAATTACTCAATAGCAAAAACACAGATCAAATATAGGAACTACTCACCGTAGACTATGGCCACATAGGTCAGAGCTCAACCACAACGAGATAGGACTAAAAGGTGCATGTAAACAAAATCAGAGCTCAGATAGACAAAGCAATCAAGAAAAGAGAAAGTGCAGGCATATACCACATATTGCATAGCTTGAAGAGGAACTGGCAATGAAGTATAATGAAACACTAAGAGGAACCCAAGGATTTCATATCATAAGTGAAAAATTACCGGCCAAAGAAGATATTTTCACATTCTATACATAGAGATAGACCAAATATTAATTGTTTGCATTTTCTAATATGGGAAGATCACTTTTGGGCCGGCCAATGCTTTTTTATTTGTTTTGAACTTAATGTAATATTTGTAAAAATGACCTATGTGGTCATAATTAATTTAAAAAAAGATCACTAATTATCCATTTTAATAATATTTTAAAACTGTTACGATAAAAAAATTGTATAAAAAATATAAGCAAGACGTGATGGTATTTTTAGTAATAACTTGTGGGGAAAAACTGAAATAAGAAATAATGACCAGTCAAAGATTGGAAGAAAAAGTTTAAAAACTTGTACTATAATATCGAATAAGAAGGGAAGACATATAATCAGCCTCCAAATATTTTGCACAAGATGTGAAAATTTTCCTTTTCTCCCATTTTGAGTTTTTTGTTTTTTCTTCTTTGTTTGCCCTTTTTGGACCAAAACAGGGAGAGGATAGTTTTAGTGGTAGCAAAAGGGATACTAGGATCTTTTTCCAGAATATATTAGTTGTGGTTGGAAATACTTCAAGACCACAACATTATTGAGGAGCATATATGTGCAATCTTTCTCTGTATAAGTATAAACTAATAAGAGAATCTTTTCAATATATTGGTTTCTATGTTGAATTTTGCAGATGAAAATATAGTAATAGCTAAAGAATTAATTAAAGGCTAAAACTTATGGATCAGAGGTACATGATATCTTTTTGTGGAGCGGATATTTTGACGGCCTTTTGGTGCAGTCAGGGCAAGTTAATTACATTGTTACAAGGAAGTTCAATTGAATTCTTTCATAAAAAATTATAATATGTGTGTGTGTGTATGTGTATGTTAGAGGGAGCCTTTAGTGTTGTGGAAAAGGTGTTGATAAGTGGAAATTTTATTCCTTAATCACTATCTTTTACTATTGATTTTTTAGTCCAAAAGTGATAATTTAATGTCAAATTTCAATGGAAGTACTTAATTTCATGTTTTGAAGTGCTTATGTTGATTGAAAGATGGCATAACTGAAAAGATAAGTTTGAAACTGATTAACTAAAGTTGAAGGACATTGGACAAGACTATCTGTTGAAGGATCAAGGAACAAGTTGAACAAGGAAAGTGATTAAATGAAGGGGCAGTGTGGTCCTTTCATAGTTTCTCACTAATAACAATAATACAAGAATTAGTTAGGTGGTTAGGATTCCTATTGATAGTTAGGATAGTTAGACTTCTAACAACTACACTTGCGAGATGTATATATACCATGTATGTGTAGCTCAATACACAAGATATACATGAATCATAAATTTACAAAACTTCTCTCTAGATATTTCTTCTATTCTTTATCACCATCTTCTTCTTCTCTAATTCTCTTGTGTTTATCAGGAACTTCATAAAGTTTAGTTTACAATATGATATCATAGCTGAGTTATTGAATTCTAGACAGTAGTTCGGTTTGAAGTTCATGAAATTACTTCTAGCTTTGGTGATTAACGGAAGTTTGGGAAGCAATGGAGAAACTGGAGTTGATGCAAAACTTTCACAAACATCCAATTCAGTTTAAGTTGCTCAACTTGATTAAAATCACCCGTTGTTCCTATAACCTGCAGATCAAATTGGTCTTTTCAACTAACCGGGATAGAAAATTTCAGAATTTGGTATAGGTCCATGAGAATTCCATTGTTGGGAACGAATATGATGGGGCTTGTGGATGGAATTTGAAACAAAGAAAAGTTCCCTAAGTCAATATGGAACCGTTGGGAAAGCGTAAATGTGGTGTACTTTCCTGGATCATGAATTTTGTGGGAAAAGGGCTTTTAGGAGGAATCATGTGTTCCTCAAGTGCTCAAGTTGTGGGAAATCTATTTGAAAGATTCAATAAGGTGAATGACTCAAGAACCTTCAATATTCATCAAGAAGTTTCCACTGTCACCCAAGGTGCTTCTCTATATCCACTAATTTATGTAAACTCAAAAGTTTGGGGAAGAATTTGAGGCATTGGTACCAACTCCCAACTGTAACTATGAAAAGTCTAAAGAGTTTGTACTGCATCTATAGAAATTAAAGTTGTTTCAGTTTTTAATGAGATTGAATGAGTCTTATAATCAAGAAAGAAGTCAAATCTTGTTAATTACTCCAATCCCTACTCTAAATCAAGCATATACTATGATAGTAAGTGATGAAGGTCAAAAGTCAATTATATCAACTTTTGGTATCTTAGGTTCAAATCCTGCATTTATGGGAAATGTAGATGTAGCTCTATACTCAAGAAATGTTGTTGTTCCCTCAAGGTTAAAAAGAATTATAATGTACAATGTGATTTTTGCAAAATGAAGAGACATGGCAAGGAATAGTGCTTATAAACTCAATTTAACTGTTCAACTTCCATAAATGGAAAGACTATTGCATACGATGTGATGTCTGATGATAATGAGAAAGTATTCCAGCCTTCAGTTTAATCCTAGTATTTTCAAGATCAGAAATAGAAAGTCATGGAACCTATGGATACTAAGCTTGGTCAAGAAGTACAGATGGGCCCATCCTTAAACCAAGAATCAATATGAAGAGATCTTGAATTTTCTAAAAGGAAAAACTGACACAACATTCTCAGCAGCTATTGCAGGTATAAATGCAACTTTGTCAACTTCTAAAGAGGATGAAGAATAGATAATAGATACTGGAGCTACCAGTCATATGGTAACAGGTAATAATGTGTTGGATACACACATTGCTGCACAGATTGATAATCCAAAAAAAGTGTTCTACCAAATGGAGATGTGTCACTTGTGACACACATTGGATCAAGTAAACTATCTAGCACAAGAACCATTAGTAATTTCTTTCATATTGCACATTTCTAATTTGACCTTACGTTAGTATCTAAAGTAACAAGAGAACTGCAATGCTCAGTCAGGTTTTTTTCTAATTTCTGCTTATTTCAAGATCTATACAAAGAAAAGGTGAAGGAGATTTGTAAGTAAGAGAATAGACTATATATACTAGTGAATCAAGCTTACAATCAAAATAGAAGAGTTGCATTAACTACAACAAATTCCTACACAGAGAATAATACGTGGAGAATATCAAACGATGAGATACAGCTTTGGCATGAAGACTTGGACATATGTCAGTTACTTCTCTGAATAAGTTGCTACCAGCAAGAATAAAATCAATAAATGTATTGTGTGTCCTTATGAAAAATAGACAAGGAAATCATTCCCAATTAGTAGTATTAGAGCCAAGGCTGCATTTGAATTAGTACATATTGACATATGGGGTCGTTACAAAGTTGCTACATTTGATGGAAATAAATATTTTCTCACAATTGTTAATGATTTTAGTAGAATGACTTAGATTTTTTTACTCAACCTAAAATTTGATGTGTATGTGGTACTGTAATAGTTCTTTATGTATATTAAGACTCAATTTGATAAAATAATGAAAGTGTTAAGACCAAATAATGGTAATGAGTTTGTCAACTAGTCTGTACGAACTTGTTCAATACATTAGGTATTGTACATGTTATGACCCTAAATGGTCGTGATTGACACCCATACTAACTCCCCCAGTAGGCGAACTAATGATTCCTAGTAATTTCTCTGAAAATAACATTCAAATAATTAATAACATTAAAATTAAATAAACCAACAGAATTCAATTAAAATTTGCTAAATCAATGAAAGAAAACTAATAAATCTGACTACAATTTTCAAAATTCGATTGTCATTTCACTTCCGACGTCTAACAAAAGTCTATGAATGTCTATAACCAAAAAGAGTGAAACTACAAGTGTCCGGAAGAGATACGTCTTCAAAAGAGGAGTGGAACAACCCATCCTGCATCGCTCACCTTTCAGTAATAGATCGCCACTCTGAAGGTGAGGTCGCGATGAACTTTCGGGGTCGGTTTCTTCACTCAAAAAAGAACGGGAGGACTAGTGTCAGTACGAAACAAGTATTGGTAGGCATCATCGACCGACCTTATATAATAACATATAAGAATGTAAACAAGAAATTAAACCAATCTAGGACACCATTCAAATACACATTACACATAGTAGGAAATTCAGTTCTACTCAGGTGCAACCGGGCTGCTAACTGGATTAGGCTCTTCGCTACAGCAGTCACTCGACCGCTACCACGGTCATGCTGTAGAGAAACGGGTCCCGTTGTAGCGGTACTACCCTGGGCAGTAGCTTGACTCAACTACATCTAATCATTTCACCAACTATTCGCAACATCACATATCATCTCATTCATTTAGAAACATAAAAGTTACTACATATGACACAAGAAACATTGCATAACCACATGCAGTATAAAATAATTCATCACAATGATGGAACAACGCCCGTTCTAGTTTCTATTCGCCTCTATCAACATCAAAACTTGCAACTTTCCCACGTTCAGATAACAACACATGATCACAAATTCAGCACAACCAAGTAACATTTATTCACTACAATTTCTAAAATTCATACAATGCAACATAGAATAGAACAACAAATGCAGTAGAGATATGTCAGGCACACGCCTCATCATATCACTACAATACTCCAACATTAACCTCGATGTACACACATATTAAAAGGTCTTATTTCAGCCCTTTCAATTATGACCTGCAGGGGCCTCTAGAAATTTATATACTGTATTGGTGTGGTATCCGCTCCCACTCATATGCTCATCTGGATACTCCCCTCAGACATGTGTCACTCAAAAAATATTACTCGCCCAGATACTTTCCTCGGGCACGAGCCTCTCATTTCAGGATATTCTTACTATCCTTAACTATTCTCGCGGTAATAATATCATAACCGTGTTTGTCATTATAACATTCAGGAGATCACAATCTACCTCTCCCACTCATATATTTTAAATAGTTTATCATTCATTCTATGTCCATACAAAGAACATACTTAATAGTTCAACACAGTTTCATGTCGGATCGGTGGCAATAACATATCAAATTTATTTCAACAGTTAAGTTTTAATAGGGCAATCGTCACAACAAATAATGTCCATAGAACAAAGAAACACATTATCATTCATAAACATACAAGTCATTATGTAAATTCTAACTCCTCTAAACTATAACCTACCTCAAACTGGGAGGATTCGGATGGTAATCACACTGCCGGAGCCTTACCCTTCCTTAATGCTTCCGAACATGCAAAGTCTAACATAAGAATAAAACACAATAGTATCCTACCACCCACACAAGGGTCTTAGAAATCAACCCATCCTTACAAGGAAATTTTAAGAGTAAAATCTCAAACACACCTATTTCTATGTCTCAATTGCAACATGAACCATGTTCTTTAACAACTACACTTCAGGGAATGATCATTACTCCCTGTTAAACTCAAAATAAAACCCCCATTAGTTCCCCATGATCAGCCCTAGCCTTTCAACATAGGATTTTCTTTGCTATAAATTCACCATTAAAGGTTCTCCTTGATTCCTAGGTGTTTACATAATCAAAATAGGGATAGAAATTCAAGAATCTTACCTTGAGAAGGAATTTGAACTGCTCTAGGAGAGAAAATCACCTTCAGTCCTTGAGGTTTTGTGTTTTAGAAATAATGGTGTATAACCCCAGAAATTCCACTTAAACCCACTTTCTGATTTCCGTCATCCGCTGCAGTGGTCACATTTTCGCTGCAACGAACCTGCTATGAAGGTCAGGAAGCCGCTATAGCGGATTTGATGGTTACTCCTTAATCTGTTACGACGAACTCCGACCATTACCACGGTCTTTCCTCAGAGGGAATTCTACCGCTGCAACGGTCCCCCGAAACCAGTAGCTCACCCAAAACCATCATTTTAATTATCCCACTCCACAATACTTTCTAACAGTTGTCTAGTCCTATTAAAGTGTTCTAAGTCGGTTTTGCCTCTCAATGACATATAGGTGATTACATCAGATACCAATTAAACCATCGTTCATCCTCGGACGGTCTACAAAAGCAAAATAGAGAATGTACCAGGTTCCATAAGCAACTAAGGGTATTTGATCTGTATGTCGGCCTCGGTCTCCCAAGTTGTTTCCTTTATGGGGCGATTTTTCTACTGGACCTTTTTTTTTCCAATCTTTTTTATCTCAGCTTGCCGACCTCCCTATCCAATATCGTCATTGGCTCCTCCTTATAGGACAAGTTCTCATATAGAAACACGGAGTCTCATTTGATAATGTACGATCCATCCATATGGTACTTCTTCAACATGGAAACATGGAAGGTTGGATGTACCCTTGATAGCCCTGGCGGCAAGGCTAGTGTTACACCTCGTAAGATTCCCGACACCTAGATGTCCTATTCGCGTGTTGGCTAAGCATATTTGAAAGCCATACGTTCTAGAAAAAGGCCCGGGAAAAGATCGGAAGAGAAACCTGTCGAACCATCGCGGAAGGAACCGGGGCAGAGCCCCTCCGCGATGGTAGCGTGTCACGAAGGCGGGGCCACCGCGTTGGCTCCGTGACACGTTGGGCCGGTCCAGGACCAAGTATATAAAGCCCCACTTCGGTTTTAAATCATTATATTCATTATAATTTCCAGAATGTGAG
>JACEIK010003716.1:49988-119727 GCA_018107945.1 Datura stramonium | reverse complement strand
TCATTTCTTTCAGTACTCATAGAGGCTTGCAGATTGTATGTATTTATCTCCCTGTGGTCAGTTGAGCCGATCGTGTGAGGCCGTGCAGTCTGTTATAGTTATTTAGCATTCCTGTTTATGTTGGCCGTGTGGGGCCATAGTTTGATAGTAGTGGTGACCTTGCCGGTCACGTAGCCATTCAGTATTCTCCATGTTGAGTTTTGGATGACTAGACAGCATGGTGGCCTTGTCGGCCCGCATAGGTTCCTTGTTGTGAGTATGTTTCTGGTTAGCTGTTTTTTTCAGGCACAGGTGGCTATAGGCCCAGTCGGCCGGAGGCTGTGTTTACAGCCGTTATATAGCCCTTTGTTCCCAGAAATCAGAGATAGAGCTAGCCAGGCACCAGATGTGCTTAGGCTCACCAGTTAGCAGTCCAGGTCCTTCTAGGGCATCAGGTGCCAGTCATACCCCCCAAGGCGGGGCATGACAACTAGATCATAAGCTACTTCACCCATATGTCATATGATTTCAAATGGCCTAATGTACCTCAGACTAAGCTTGCCCCACTTACCGAACCTCACTACCCCCTTCAGGGAGGATACCTTGAGCAAGACTTGCTCTCCCTCCATGAAATCCATATCTCTCACCTTCCTGTCTGCATACTGTTTCTATCTGCTTTGAGAAGCTACTAGACGTTCTTGGATTACCCAAACCTTTTCCAAGGATTCATTCAGCAAACCTTTTCCCTAGAGTCTCACCTCAAATGCATCAAATCACCCAATTGGAGACATGCATTTCCTCCTGTACAGAGCTTCAAATGGCGTCATGTCAATGCTCGAATGATAGCTTTTGTTGTAAGCAAACTCCGCCAGGGATAATAATTTATCCCAATGACCCCCAAAATCTATCACATAGGCCCTGAGCATGTCCTCTAATACCTGGATGGTCCATTCTGAATGCCCGTCAGTCTGAGGATGGAAGGTTGTACTCAAATCCAACCTCGTGCCTAACTCCTCCTGCAAGGTCCTCCATAAATAAGAGGTGAATTGAGTACCCCTGTCAGAAAAAATCGACACTGGCACCCTATGAAATCGAATCAATTTGTTGACATACATCTTGGACAACCTCTCGGCATTGTAAGTCACTTGGACATGTAAGAAGTGAGAAGACTTGGTCAATCTGTCATGAATGAACCAAATGGAGTCAAACTTCCCCAATGTGTTTGGAAAACCAACTACGAAGTCCATCGTTGTTCTCTCCCATTTTCATTTGGAATAGGCATCCTCTGAAGTACTCCCCCAGGATTTTGGTGCTCGTACTTCACTTACTGACAGTTCAAACACTGGGAGACATAATCAATAATGTCCCTCTTCATTCTACCCCACCAATAGTGCCATTTCAAGTCATGATACATTTTGGTAGCCCCGGGATGAATGGAGTACCTTGAGTTGTGAGCTTCTACCAGGAGGGTCTTAATTAGCTCACCAACTCGAGGAACACACATGCATCCCTTTATTTTCAGGACCCCTTCGCCATCTAATACTGCTTCCTTAGCTTCTCCCCGTAGAATCTTATCTCGGATCTTAGCCTCTATGCTAGCTAGTATCCCACTTGTTTTTATCAAAGAATGTCTCACCAAATTGTTTGCCAGTGTCTGGAATTCTCTGGCCATCGATCGTCAAGTAGCTTCCAGACAAGCTAGACTGCCCATACTTACTGCTTTCCAACTCAATGCATTTGCCACCATATTAGCCTTCCTTGGGTGATATAAGA
Organism: Datura stramonium; assembly: GCA_018107945.1. Lineage (NCBI taxonomy): Eukaryota > Viridiplantae > Streptophyta > Magnoliopsida > Solanales > Solanaceae > Datura > Datura stramonium. Next base: position 117,975 of record JACEIK010003716.1, on the reverse strand, counting down.
TGGTGACATCATAATCCTTGATCATTTCCATCCACCTCCTCTACCTAAAATTGAGATCCTTCTAAGAAAACACATATTGCAGGCTGTGGTGGTATGTGAATACCTCACAATGAGCCCCTTATAGGTAGGTGACTCCATATTTTTAGGTGGAATACCACTACTGCTAGCTCCAGGTCATGAGTGGGCTAATTCTTCTCATGCACCTTCAACTTTCTCGATACATAAGTAATAACCTGCCCTTCCTACATTAACACAGCATCCAACCCAGACCGTGAGGCATCACAATAAATAATAAAATCTTTACCTTCCACCGGTAATGCTAGGATAGGTGCCTTGGTTAACAGGGTCTTGAGCTTCTAAAAACTCTCTTCGCATTCCTTAGACTACTGAGAAGGTACATCCTTCTAAGTCAACCTTGTCAGCACTGATGCAATGGAGGAAAACCCCTTCACGAAATGACGGTAGTAGCTGACCAGCCCTACGAAGATCCGAATATCTGTCTTGGTAGTAGGTCTAGCCCAGTTTTTGACCGCCTCCACCTTCTATGGATCAACTTTGATTCCCTCTTTGGAGACCACATGTCCTAGAAAAGACTCTGAATCCAACCAAAATTCACACTTAGTGAATTTGGCTTACAACTGCTGCTCTTTCAGAAATCCCAACATGATTCTCAAATGATTCTCATGCTCCTGCTTGGTCTTAGAGTACACCAAGATATCATCAATAAAAACAATCATGAAATAATCTAGATATGATTTGATGATACCATTCATCAAGAAAATGAATGCAACTGGGCATTAGTGAGTCCGAAAGACATGACCAAAAACTTATAGTTCCCATACCTGATCCCAAGGATGTTTTGGAAATATCCTCAGCGTGAATCTTCAGCTAGTGATAACCTGACCTCAAGTCAATCTTTGAGAACACTGCAGCCCCCTGCAACTAATTAAACAAATCATCTATTCAAGGGAGAGGATACTTGGTTTGAATAGTTATCTTGTTCAACTGACAAGAATCGATGCACATCCACATACTACCATCTTTTTTTAACAAACAAAACTGTGGCAATCCATGGAGAGACACTCGGCCTGATAAATCCCTTATTAAGCAGTCCCTACAAATTCTGTTTGAGTTCTCTTAACTCAACTGGTGCCATTCTGTATGGTGGAATAGGAATAGGTCGGGCCCTTAGCTCTAATCCATGCAGAAATCAATATCGCAGTCCGACAGCATGCCAGGCAGATCTGCAAGGAGCACCTCTAAGAACTCACAAACTACCGGGATCGACTCTATGTGAGTACCCTCAAAACTAGTATTCCAAATATGAGATAGATACGCTGAGCACCCCCGCTCTATCAATTTACGGGCACAAATATAGGAAATGATTTTCTTAGGAGAAGGGTTACAATTCCCTTTCCACTCCAACCTGGACGACCTAGGACCGGATATGGTGACGATCTTAGCATATCAATCTAGAATAGCAGGGTAAGGGGACAACCAGCTCATTTCTAGAATCACACCAAAATCTACTATGTCCAAGATCACTAAATCAACCAGAGTATCAAACCCCATAAAGTCAACAATACAATCACTACATACCCTATCCACCAACATAGAATCCCCTGCAGGAGTAGACATAAGGATAGGAGTATCAAGTATATCACAAGCAAGATCCAATACCAAAGAAAAATAAGAAGATATATAGGAAAAAGTAGAACCTAAATCAAACAAAACTATAGCCATTTTGTCGAACACAAAGATCATACCTATGATAACAGCGTTTGAAGACTCTACCTCGGGCCTACCAGGAAAAGCATAAAAGTGAGCCTGGTTACCTACTTGAGACCCGCGCTAATTGGGCTGCATCACCCCCCCTCCTTGTCGGACTAGGTGCCACCCCTACCTATCTGAGAACCTTCTCTACTTGGTTGAGTACCACCTCTGAAGGCAGACTCGCCCAAGTTGTGGACGATCCCTACTAAACCCACTACCTCCTCTTCCGGTAGGGGCCGGAGCTCAAGGAGTTGGGTGCGGAATAATCTGTCTGCCTTGGCCAAACCTGGGACACCATTTGTAAATGTGGTCATACTCCCCACACTCGTGTCATACCTTCTTGATCACTAGCCTCAAGTCGAGATAGAAGAAATAGGGCGAGCCTCAAAGTCTGAGCAAACAAGTTGAGTACCCCCGATTGTACCTGCTGGTCGTGGAGTGTTTCCTAACGGACCTTCGACTGACACCTGCATAGTCGGCTGAATAGGATGCCCAAAGAAATCCTGCGGTGTTGGAGTCCTAGCGAGAGAGCCACTATAGGAACCCACCTTCTAAGCCTTTTTCTCGACATTCTTTGCATACTCTTCCTATTTCACCCCCTCTATATTCTTCACATACTGCACTACCTCCTGAAAGGTATTAACTGAGGAGACCATTTGAAGGGCTGATAACTGGAGACCCACATTTAGGCCTTTACAAACCGCCTAATCCTTTCTTCCACTATGGGCATTAAGGGTAGAGCATATCTGGATAGTATATGGAACCGGGCCTCATAGGCAGCAACAGAAGAGCTTCCCTGCTAATGGTGGTGAACTCATCCCTCCTCCTCTCTCTCAAGGTATGGGGTATATACTTCTCTAGAAACGTGGAGTAAAACTGGGTCTAGGTCAACGGTGGTGATCCTGTTGATCTACACTCCGCATAGGCCTCCATCAGAGCTTAGCATCACCCACCAATTTGAAGGTGACAAACTCCACGCCGTATTTCTCCACTGCCCCCATATTATTGAGCCTCTCGTGACAATCTATAATAAAATCATAGGCGTCCTCCGCCTCGGTACCATAAAAAATAGGAGGCTTCATCTTGTTGAACCTCCAGAACAAGTCATGCTCCTCCCCATCACAGGCCCAACCACCATCCTCGGAAACATAACAGCCTCAGAAATGTAATCAATGCGAGGAGCCACAGCAGTAGCATGTTATATCCCCGATTGTTATCCTGCAGGAGTTGATGTTGTTGCCCCATTACCCACGAGGCCACTCCAAAAGTTAAGAACCTGAGCTAGAATCTCGAAGGATGTTGAAGCGGCAAGAGCCTCTCTCTGCGCCAGAACTTCCACTTCTACAACCACCCTTCCCTAAACTGTGGGAAGTATCGGAGATGCTAACCTCTCCCATGCTGGAGAAGGAGCGCCGACCCCTCCTCTGGCAGCGACAAGCCTTCACCAGCGTCCTCTACTGCGAACTGCGGCTGCTACTAGTTCAAGATTTGTTTCTCTATTCCTATCTACATGTGTTATCACCATCTGTGAGAGAAATAAAGAAGAGTTGTTAGATACCAATTTGGATCACCAGATAGAAATTAGAATCAAGTAATCTCACAAAAGGAAGGTAGAAGGGAGCTTTTCTAAAGTCCTGCAGCCTCTTGAAGATAAGTTACGGATGTCTCCTCACCGATCTACGAGACTCTATTAGACTTGTCTTAGTGCAATGAGATCGACGAACCTAGGGCTCTTTGATACCAACTTTGTCATGATCCCAAATAACCATGATTGGCACCCACACTAACCCTCTAGCAGGTGAACCAATGATTCCAGCAATTTCCCTGAAAACAACATTCAAAGAAATTAATAACCTTAAAATTAAATAAACCAAAAGAATTCAATTAAAATTTGCTAAATCAACAAAAGAAAACCAACAAATCCAACTACAATTCCCAGAATCCGATTGTCATTGCACTTCCGATGTCTAACAAAAGTCTACGAATGTCTATAACCAAAAGAAGTAAAACTGCAAGTGTCGGGAAGAGAGACATCTTTGAAGTAGGAGTGGAACAACCCAAACTGCATCGCTCACCTTTCAGTAATAGATCGTTGCTCTAAAGGTAAGATTGTGATGAACTTTTGGGGTCAGTTTCTGCACTCAGAAAAGAAGTGCAGGAGTAGCTTCAGTATGAAACACAGTACTAGTAGGCATCATCGATCGACCTTACATAATAACATATAAGAATGCAAACAACAACATGAAACCAATTTAGAACACCATTCAAATACAAATTACACATATTAGGAAATTCAATTCACTCAAGTGCAACTGGCCTGCTCACTGGATTAGGCTCTTCGATGCAGCGGTCACTCAATCGTTGCCGCGGTCTTTCTATAACAGAATGGGACCTGCTGCAGGGATACTACACTAGGCAGTAGCTCTACTTAGCCACACTTAATCATTTCACTCCCTATTCGCAACATCACATATCATCTCATTCATTCAGAAACATAAAAGTTACTACATCTGACACATGAAACATTGCATAACCACATGCAGTACAAAATAATTCATCACAATGATGGACTAACACCCATTCTAGTTTCCATTCGACTTTATCAACATCAAAAATTGCAACTTTCCCACGTTCAGATAACAACACATGATTACAAATTCAGCTCAGCCAAGTAACACTTATTCACTACAATTTCTAACATTCGTACAATGCAACGTAGAATAGAACAACATATCAAGTAGAGATAAATCAAGCACACGCCTCTGTCATATCACTACAACACCCCAACACTAACCTCAAAGTACAGACATGCTAGAGGGTCTTATTTCTGTCCTTCTTGTCATGACCTGCAGGGGACTTTAGAAATTCATGTACTGTACTGGTGTGGTACCCGCTTCCACTCATATGCTCGTCCAGATGCTCCCCTCAGACATGAGCCACTCAAAAAATATTTCTCACCTGGATGCTCACCTCGGGCACGAGCCTCTCATTTCAGGATATTCTTACTCACCTTAACTATTCTCATGGTAATTATATCATAACTGATTCGTCATTATGACATTCAGGAGATCATAATCTACCTCTCCCACTCATATATTTTAATCAGTTCATCATTCATTCTATGACCATACAAAGAACACACTTAACAGTTCAACATAATTCCATATCGGTTTGGTGGCAATAACATATCAAATTTATTTTAACTGTTAAGTTTTCACAGGGAAATCATCACCAAAAATAATGTCCATCGACCAAGCCAACACATATCATTCACAAACATACAAGTCATTATGCAAAGTCTAACTCCTCTAAATCATAACCTACCTCAAACTGGGAGGATTTGGATGGCAATCACACTGCTGGAGCCTTACCCTTCCTTAATGCTTCTGAACCTACAAAGTCTAATAAAAGAATAAAACAAAATTTAGTATCCCACCACCCACACAAGGACCTTAGAACTCAACCCATCCTTTCAAGGCAATTTTAAGAGTAAAATCTCAAAACCATCTATTTCTATGTCTCAATTTCCACATGAATGACATTCTTTAACAACTACATTTTGGGAAATGACCATTACTCCCCGTGAAACTCAAAATCAAATCCCTATTAGTTCCCCATTATCAGCCCTAGTCTTTCAACAGAGGATTTTCTTTGCTAGAAAATCACCATTAGAGGTTCTCCTTGATTCCTAGGTGTTTACATAATCAAACATAGGGGTAGAAATTCAAGAATCTTACCTTGAGAAGGAATTTCAACTGCTCTGGGGAAGAAAAGCACCTTCAGTCATTGAGGTTTTGTGTTTTGGATATATTGGGGTATAACCCCAGAATCTTACTTAAATCCACTTTCTGATTTCCTTTATCTGCTGTAGCGGTCACCTTTCCACTGCAGCAGATGCGCTATGGTGGTCAGGAATTTGCTACAGCAAATCCGATGGTCACGATCTATTACGACGGACTCCTACCGTTATCATGGTCTCGCTACAGCAGGAATTCTTTCGCTACAGCGGTCCCTCAAAATCAGTAGCTCCCCCAAAACCATCAATTTTATTAGCCCACTCCATATCACTTTCTAATCGTTGTCTAGTCCTGTTAGAGTGTTCTAAGTCAGTTTCCCCTCGTAATGACATATGGGTCGTTACAGTACATCAAACTAGTTGTGCTTATACTCCTTAGAAAAATAGAGTTGCTGAGAGAAAGCATAGATACATTCTTGAGGTCACTAGGACACTCAAATTTAAAGACAAGATACCAATAAGATTCTAGGGAATTTGTATGTAGACTGCAATATATATGATAAATTAGAATGCCAAGTGTTGTACTCTAGAATCGGGTAGCTTATGAGAAGCTCTACAACAAAAAAAACCTTCTCTTACACATTTAAGAGTTATTGGATGTTTGTTCTATGCCAAAAAATATTCATGAATTGAATAAACTACAGTCAAGGTCAAAAATGGTTGTACTATTGGAATATTTAGTTACACAAAAAGGCTATATTTTATATGATCTACTAATAAAAGATTTGTTTGTCAGTAGGGATGGTGAATTCTTACAGAACATATTTCCTTTCCATCAAATACGTTTACATGATAGGCCTTTATTTTTCAGAAATTAATCTAGCATGCTACTTATATTATCTATCATAAGAATCAGCACCAGAAGGTTCAACTGCACATAACCAAATCACAGAAACTTAGTCTGATACCAATTAAGTTCAAGAACAGTCTATTTCTCAGTTGGTTACAAATAAACACTATTTACACACAAAAGAGTGATACCCATACTAAAAAAAATTAACTTCTACAACTCATACACTCCCTGAAAGAAGATTAGGAAGAGGTAGGAATCCCTCAATGTGAATGAAAGTCTTTGTATCTTTAAATATTAATCAAGATACTCCTTATGCTATGATAAAGTCATCTCCTATGGAAACTTATCACATAAGTATCAAGCTTATATAGTAAACTCCTCAGATACAATAGAGTTTGTGAATTACTTTAAAGCAATTAAAGAACCAAGATGAATCTCTGCAATGAAGGATGACACTTAAGCCTTGGATAATAATCACACACGGGGTATAGTGGTATTTCCATAAAGTAAGATTCCAATAGGATGCAAGTGGAGTTTCTAAATCAAATACAAGGCCTCTGGTGAAGTGAAAAGATTGAAAGATAGACTTATAGACAAAGGCTATAGTCAAATAAAAGGAATTGATTTTCAAGAAACCTTCTCTCCAGTTGTAAAAATAAAGATAGCGAGGATAGTTATAGCTAATCAGTTGTAAACCAGTGGCATGTACATCAGATTGATGTATATAATGTATTCTTGCAAAGTGGCCTCCATTATGAGATATACCTTGAACTACCATAGGGATTTAAAAGTTAGGGGGAGAAGAAAGTGTGCAAGCTCAATAAATCTCTATATGAGCTTAAACAAAAATCAAGACAATGAAATGCAAAACTAACAAAGGCCTTAGTAAGGGACCAATCCCAGCGAGTCAGTTTGATCATTCTCTATTCACTAGGAAGACAACTAGAAACATTACTATAGTGTTGGTGTAAGTGGATAATATTCTTATAACAAGGAGTAGCCTAGAACTATTCAGTGAGACTAAAGAAATACTTTAACAGGTCTTCAAAATGAAAGACCTAGGAGAACTTAAATACTTTACTGGCATTGAATTTGCTAGATCAAAAGAAGAGTTCTTAATGCACTAGAGGAAATATGCACTAGAACTCATCTTAGAAACAGGTGTCTCAGCAGCTAAACCAGCTACAACTCCTATGGACATCGACACAAAGTTGACCTCAAAACAGTATGATGATCTATTTAAAGGTCAGTAACCTGCAAGATCCACCTGCAAATCAAGGCTCCTATCGGAGACTAAACTATTGTATCTACTATGATCAGGCCAAAGATATCATTCAGTATTCAAAATTTTAAGTCAGTTTTTGCAGCAGCCTAAGCAAACTCACATGGAAGCTGCATTAAGGATTGTGAGATACTTGAAACAACAATCAGGACAAGAAGTGCTTCTATCAAGCAAGAGTAACATGACAATGTCTGCTTATTATGATGTTGACTACAGCATGTCCTATGTCTAGAAGATCAATAACAGGATATCTTATCAAATTAGGAGACTCCTTGATCACTTCAAAGTCCAAGAAACAAACAACAATTTCCAGAAGCTCTGCAAAATCAGAGTACAGAAGCATGGAAACTACTCTTTCTGAAATCATGCTATTGGGATTATTAAGAGAACCGCGATTGTGTACAACCAAATCAGTAGTTACTTTTAGTGATAGTAAGGTAGCTATGCAGGTAGCAACCAACCTTATATACCATAAAAGAACCAAACACATAGAAATCGATTGTCACTTCATAAAGAAAAAAATAATGCAAGGCATAGTAACAACAGAGTACATTTCTACTCAGGAGCAACCAGTTGACATACTGACCAAAAGACCTAGAGGTCAACATGAATACCTCAGTTCCAAGTTAGGTCTGTTAAACATATTTGCAATACCTTTCATCTAGCTTAAAGGGGAGTGTTGAAAGATCAAGGAACAAGTTGAACAATGAAAGTGGTCAAATGAAGGGTCAGTGTAGTCATTTTATAGGTTCTCGTTATTTATAATAATTCAAGAATTAGTTAGGTGGTTAGGATTCCTATTGGTAGTTAGGATAGTTAGTTAGACTTATAACTACTACACTTGAGAAATATATATATATACCATGTATGTGCACGTATAGCTCAATACACAAGATATACATGAATCAAAATATACAGAACTTCTCTCTGTACATTTTTTCCTATTCTTTATCGTCATCGTCTTCTTCCTCTTCTCTAATTCTCTCGTGTTCTTCAAGAACTTCATAAAGTTTAGTCTACAACACTATCAATTAAGTTTGAAACCTTCTTTTGCAATGGCTGTGATGTCTCTTATTTTATGCTATTTCCTTTTTAGTAGAAATCTGTATTACTTAGATCATTGTACTTCCGTTATATAATTTTCTCATGATAATGTGATACATGGTCTTGGGGAGTTTAGTGTAAGTGTTGGAATTTATAGCTTCTGCAGTTGTATCACACTTATTTTATGTTTATAATATTTTCTTATGTTAGACATAATTATTTGCTTTTATGTATTTTATCTTAGTTAATTATTGCTTGGTTGATCTGATTTGGGGATAGTTGGATGCCATCACAGCTAGAGATGATTAGGATCGTGACGATTAAGTGATTGTAAATTTTTCTTTTTTAAAAAAATTAATCCACTTATTGGTTAAGAACTAAATAATTAAGCTTAAAATTTTGAAAAAATAGATTTAACGACTGAAATCTAAATAATTAATATTAACACCTTTATTAAGTATAAACAAATAAGACTTTAATAACTTAATCCTAATGCAACCCTATAAACATAAGGAAGTGACTTGGCTTAGGCCATTCAATATTGATGAGTGAGTAATTTAAAAGTGTTTCCATAATAATCTCAATCAGTTAAACAAACTTGATAGACTTTACCCGTTGGATTTGCACCAAGTTAGGTGTACATCCTAAAGTTTTCATATGAAGTATTAAGGATTTTTTTGGCATCCTACGTGTTTGATTAATTGTCTTACGGTTTGTTTGGTCAAACTTTTAAAACTAACTTATTTTTTAGAAGTGTTTTTTCTAAAAGTGCTGATCAAATAAGTACTTTTGGTGAGAAACAGTTTGTGTTTGGCCAATAAATTTAAAAATACTTTTGAGCAACAATTAATATTTGGCCAAACTTTTTAAAAGTACTTCTAAGTGTAATTTTTTCAAAAGTGTTTTTCAAACAAGTGCTTTTGTGGAGAAACTCCTTTTTTTAGCTTCTTGAAAATAGCTTCTGCTACTTCTTAAAAGCTCTTATTTTCTTCTATAAACTTGGCCAACACTTCTTTTTTTTAATATAAGCATATTTTAAAATATAAAAAAAAAAGGTTTTTGGCCTCCCAAAAAATTGACAAATAGGCTATTAGTGTTACTCATTAGTTATAATGATAACCAACCTTAATTTGAAGATAGTATAGGATACTTTGGTATTCACACATAATTGCATACGTAATACCATATATAAAGTCACCACATTTATAGTGATCGTTCTGTCTTTTAAGTAGAGGTGTAGTTTAAACATATAAAGTGTCTCAAAATCCGCTTTAGATCTTAGGCTTGAATTACACACATGATAAATTATTGCAATTCTTTTTTATATCTTTGTTAATTTTCATGACTCCTCCATTTCATCGTTATAGCTATTTTGCGTCCTCGTAATATTTTGATTTTCTTTTTTTTGAAAACAAAAAAAAGAATTCCCAAAGGTATTACATTGGACATAAAGTAATTTCTAGTCAACACATATTAAGAGTAACACATTTGAAAATTTAACAGGTACGAAATGTACAGTAAAACATAGTAAGGAAAAAGGGGAAATTTCATTACCAAAAAGTGATAGGACACAATCAGAGTTTGGTGCACTTTATTTATGCAAATGCATGCCTTTATCTTCATACTAATCAAGATAAACATGTTTACACTTACTAATATGTCCTTGCTGTGGTGTGTTTAGAGTTGGCGCCGCCCGCCTCTCTTTTCTTAATTGGCAAAAAGAAGAAAAAGGGCTGATTCTCTTTTCCTTTTTTTAACTTTTCCTAATATTATTACATTGCGCATGATGATGATGATGATACATTTTATATNTTATTATTTAACTACTTCCAAAGTTAATTAAATCTGAACTATATCATATCTCTAATGTACACAGTAGATACACAATTTGCACATAAACTGTCGGAGCCTCTTATTCATGTATAGAATGTGTGTATTGAGTTTTGACAATTTGCATCGTATGTGCTAGGGTTTTTTTTTCAGTTGAGATAATTTGAGGATCCATTTTTTATTATAAATTATCACGTCTAGTTCTACATCTCAAAATGAAATGTAGTACTATTATAGCAATAATAAACTCAAAAGAAAAATTAGGATCGATCTCACAAGAAATATGTCTGTATAAAAGTATATGAACTGTGCAAATTTGTGAAGTTTCTAAGTTATCTTCAAATAAAAGAGTGAATGAACAATTACTTCTAAAACTAGAATATTTTGCTAAGTCGAAAATCTAATCGAACACTAGGAATGCGCGAAAATTTTGTTTTTGATTATAAAAGGGGCAAGAGTTTTAACCTCAATATGGTATATTTATTTCATGAATATAAGTATCTTATTTACATGCATATTATTATTATGATTCAATTGAAAATTACTTACTAGAATTTTTCAGCTCTAACAAGTTAATCCCTACAAGTACTTTCAAATTCAAGAGAAAGAAATACAAAAGACCCAATTGATAAACTCAAGCAGTAATCTTCCTAGTCCTAGTTCGAATCCATTAATTCAGTATAATGATTCCTCAACTTAATTCCTTGCTACTTGTTAATACCCAAGTCAGTTTTCACTATTTTAAGCAAGAAATGAGTGTGTAGGGATTAATTAATCTAGTGTTAGCAACCACTAAATTGATAAATAAGAATGTAAACACGTAGATAATCAAAACTCAAGTAATAATAAGCAAGATAAACTAGTACTCCATCATATTAATGTCATAAGAGTCTATCCCCAGCTATAGAGTTTAACTACTCATATTAGAGAATGAAAGTACAAGATGAAAGGAAAAGAAAGACATAATTAAAAAGTAGTTAGAAAAGAAAATTGATACTCTATGGTGAAATCCTCCCAAACCTTCCTATGTTGACTGTGGAGGCTCCCTAAGCTTCAAAGGTACAAAAGTCATTGCCATGTCCAAACTTGGGGAGGCGTGACCAGCACCCAGTATCTTACTTGACCGAGCTAGCCATTAAAACTCATATAATTTGAATAGCAAATGGGCTGACAAGGCCGCTATTGTAACATTTCTATGAAAAACAAAGAAATGAAACTAACAAGATTATGATATATAAAGCATCAACAACTGGCAAATCAAAAAATACAGCAACAAGCCGGCATGGTTATAATCTGAACTATAACTAAAAAGAAGACCAGTAAGGACATAAACAACATATTAATAACTCACAACAAGTGTCTACAAGCCTCTAAAAGTATCTGACTAGCATATGATTGGGATAGGGGCTCGATCTACGCATCTGCATGATGGCGTTCAAATTCACTCCTCACAAGGAGGAAGTATAAACGATCGTCGCGATACAAATACCCAAATAAGAGTCGGAGTCAAATCCAAAGGGAATGGTGATTGAATAACACAAAAGTTGTCTATTGACTTGAACTAAGATTGCATCCATGCATTTAAAAATAAAAGTAAAATATTGGGGGGGAAATTGAGACTACAATTTGAATTTAAAGTCAACTATCAAGAGAACAAGGCAACCAAATTGAATGAACAATTATGAGAAAGGGCTAAGGGTGTGCTATTGATGAGGGTTTGATTGAATTTGGATTAACTAGAAAATTAAATAATTACTATGATAAGTAATTGTGGATAGAGTGACACCCGATGTTTTTCAATCAATTGGGTGCTCTATTCCTTAAGTTTTCTCAAACTCCAAGGCCTCAATTAATTAATACACTATAGCTTAAGCAAGATTTGAGCTATCTCTAGCCTCAAATCTCTAATGGGTGCATGACTATGGGTTTTGGCTAACTCTAGCCCAACTCCATACACTCAAGACCCAATTACCTACCATGTTTTCTCACTCATATTCAATTTTTTTTTTCAAGCAAAAATGGAATAAGTAGACATAACCCACATTTGCAACACGTAAGCTCTATCGTGGTATGTCGGTTAAGTGACAAGTCTCCCATTNATTATAATTTGGAAAAAAAATAACAGAAATATACTAAATGACTAATTACAAGATTAATATAGTCATACCCAATCCAATCTATACCCAATCATGTACACACCCCTAGCAAAATATCTAGCTACTTATAGATGAAAAATATAAAAGCATATTGATAAGCAAATTCATAAAATTCATCATTAAGAGTAAATAGCAAGCTCAAAATTATCTTCAATGGTGGTTTATACATTGAGAAAGAAGAAGAAGAAAAGTCATTCAATATTTCTCTCTCTAACTCTATAAATCTGGAATGAAATATTTGGTACTTTCTAGAGAATGTACAGAAATTGGTTAAAAAGTGCTCCTCAAATTTCGTGCTGGAAAATTTTTCCCTCCTAAACACAGCCTCACTTGTGAGTCACCGGCTGAATGCCGGTACCCATCCACGAGACGCCGCATTATCGTAGGTGGGTTCAGTGACTTTGGGGCTCTGGTCGGCGTTGGAACCGGCGGTTTGCGGGTGCTGACCCACGTTCCGCCAGTGCACCTTCCACTTATAGCAAGTATGCTCTTGCGTTTCAGTCGGCGTTTCATCGGTTCCATCCAATAGAACTCCAGTCCTCTTCTTTATTCCATGTTTTTGTCCAATTCCTTGCCTTCTCTCCTCAAGTTGAATGCCTGCAAAAACAAAAGAGGAAGAGCATAAAATCCTCCCAAATGACTTGAAAATCAAGAAAAAGCTCATGTTTAAAAGTCTAATGAGTTGATAAATTACTAACTCATCAAACCCCCAAACATGAATCATTGCTTGTCCTCAAGAAAGGCAATTCTTTACAGCTGAACTATAGGAATAATCATGTAATTCTACATGAGATTATGCACAAGGGACCACTACGACATAGACAACCCAAAGATCGCTCACCAACACAAAGGAAAACAGTGGACTCAACACTTTATGCAAATGCTTCAAGAGATGACCGCAATCAATTGGCATGATTCACATTTGATTCCTTCATTCAAAAGAAGGGGCATTGTTGATCATAGCAAGCTTATATAGCATCTTAAGTCATTAAAAATTCACATTGAAAGTTTGTCTTCAAGCTCACTACATTCTTGTCTCAATCATATCTTTTGGCACATACAAGCATGTTCTCTAAGGAGGTGATGCTACTCACAAAAATAGAGAATCCCATTTAATTATCAAGTAATTCACACTTAAGGAATTATAGAATGAAGCAAATACGCTAACTCTCATAAAAAAATTCTTATGCACATAACTTGATCCATAGGCTTGCCCTTTGTATAACTCACCACTAATGTAGAGTCGCTACACTTAAAATCAATTAGGACTTGGAGGTCATGATGAAGGATAGGGGTAAAGGTAGGATGAATTTTAAGTTCTAGTAACTAGAACCTCCCTACTGTTTTTTGTGAATCTTATTGCATATTCCATTTTCTACCCTCACCTTATCTATCCTTGAACAACATTTTCACTTTTGAAACAATAGTCTTCCTTATCTCTCCTTAGTTACCACTTTTCATCTCATTTGAGCAAGAGGCATCACCTTTATACAATTCGATTCTTTTCACCCAAACAATTCATTCATTCTTTTCAAAATGTGGTGCTACCTCATATTGAAGTTCACATTATTTTTCCTATTTTCCTTTTTTCAACCCCCAAACTTAGGTTTTTGCCTCATCTTTCCCTTTTCTCTTCCCACACTTTTGGGACTTCAAGCATCATTTTTGCATTTCTTCTCACAACTAGCACTAGGGATGATGAGTGCCAAAGAGAGATTATGAAAGGGGTAATAGGCTTGTAATGTGGTTTTTAAGGAAAAGGCTTAAAGACTCAACATTGGCTAGCAAGGATTCATGCTCAAGGAGGTCATATGGGTAAAGTATCTATCAAAAGAAAGCCTAAAATCATCTTTCAAGTGCAACTACATCTACGATTTCGCCTTGAGTCACACTTGGGGCAAGTTCTAGGCAATCATTCATGCAAGAGAATTAAACTAAAATCTTTCCCGCAAAGCATCACCCTCGAAGGAGTTCACACCATTTTCATCACCACATCAAGAGTCATAAAAAAGACATCATATGAATCAAGAAGCCAAAAAAAGAATGTGTAACTTATGACAAAAGAGTACTTAGCTTTTAAATTCAACTATCCCTTTCCTTCTCAAAATTCATTCTTTTTTTAACAGCCGTGCCATTTAAGAAATTTTTTTGGTGGTACCTCTCAAAAGATTTTGTAATCATTGACTCAAAAAGAACTTTAAACTCGGCATTTTTCTTTAAAAAGTCGTCTCTCAATCCATCACTATAAAATTCCACCCGGTTCGACAATAAAAGAAAAGAAAAAAAATTACTCCTTGAAAAAGAACCGTGGTATAAAGAAAACTCTTGGTGTTTATTCACTAACTACTATAAACAAAAGGAGATAACTAAGACTTGGGTCATGAAACATTTGACAATTGAACACATACCCAATTAATGGCACTAATAATTTCACAAAAGATTTTCATTTATTTCCACAACCGACAAGGTAGACATAAGCCACATAGAAAAGAACACACCTCTACCCCCAACTAACATATTACATTGTCCTCAATGTACAAATAAATAATAAGAAAGGGCGAGAAGACTCCCTGATGGATCTAGCAAGGGGAACAAGGCATCCATAAGTAGATGACCTCATCAAAATACCATGAAGCAGTCTCGGATGTGGAGGGCATCAGCGGGTCAGGTGAAAGTGTGAGTGGCTTACCCGGTGATAATACTTTCCAGTGGTCTGGAAGAATTCTATTCTCGTGATAGGAAGTCCCATCCACCATACCAGGCCGCCAAGATGGATCCAATTTATAGAAAATACGCATCCTAGGGCGGGGTGGTCTATTGTGGTATATTTTCTAATCCGATATCACTTCAGATAGACTATCGTAGCCCACACACCAGTCATCTGGTGTACTTATGATACTTGCTGGTTAAGCCTTCTCAAGGGCCAATGTATTCAAATCAATACTTTTCAGTGACAGCATCTCCTTGCGGCTGTCAATTTCTTTCTTTATGGTCGTCACTTCATTTTCCAACACATCAACTCTTGCACATAGGCCTCCCAATTTGTCAATTACATGTCTCATTTCTCTTTTGATGACTTGTTGAATCATAGAGGGAATTTCCTTTGCCAATTTCAACAATTGAACATCATGGGCCCGAGCCATATGTGTCATTTTCATAATGCCCTTTGCCAATGATGAGGTAGACCTATTGGTTGGTGGTGAAATCGCGGCATATTCATGACATCTTGAAGGTGAAGGAGTTGTTGGTTCCATGGCCAACTTGGGATGTTTTGAGTTTGGGGCATCCTTGTTTGTCTTAGTAGCCAAAGTAATCACTCCCTCAATCCTCTCTGTTTTGTCCAATGGCCTGAATAGGGGAAAATTGGCATGAAGGCAAAGAAGACTGATGAGAACAGGATAGGGTATAGAAGTTGTTTTTTGTCTGGCCTTTCTTTTGAATTGCTCAGCAATAATCTCTCCCACATTTATGTGCCTACGTTCCATGATGCAAGCCACCAGGATTGTGGTCTCAATGGGCACATGAGTTGTGTTCTTGGAGGGCATAGTATGGGCACATACCAAATCAAGCCACATTCATACTTCAAATTTGAGATCATGCCAGTGAATCACGTCTTTTGTTATAGCCCAGTATGGTTGACCCACAATAATTATCTTGGCCATCCACTCAAATTGATCATCTTTGTCATCTAATTTTCTTTTGAAATCTCAATTTGGACACACTGGGTCAGCCCAATTAATAGAGTTGATTTCCTTTGGGGTGATGGAAACTTCTTGGCCTCGTATCAACATAGATGATAAACATGAAATCTTATCAACTCTACCTTTATGCTTCAAGATATCCTATCGTGTCCTATAAGAGGCATAAAACTCACTCACCAACTCAAAAAAATAATTATCCAAGGGCATTGTGAAAGGCTCCCAATCGCAAATTTGAAATTGATCATAAATATCTGAAAAGTCATCCTTGAAGGAGTCAACCTCAAATCGAGCTTCTACAATGATAGACCAGTTCTCCTTTAACTGAACATAATAATTCTTAATGTATTAAGCCCAAAGCGGAGTTGATCAATCTATTTTTCCTCATCGGACTCTTCTCCTGGAGCTGTGGCATCAGTTATTGGTGTTTTCCCTTTGCCACATTATCGAGAGGTGGACATGATGCTGCAAAGAAATGTTAGTGCCACATGCTGCTCTTTTTGGGTTTTGAATAATGTGAAAGCAAAAGACATAGCAAACTAATCTAGATATAAAAACTTCATAATTGGATGAAAACAAGTTGAAACATAAAAGACAAGTGCTGGTGGTCTGGCGTTACAACTGTGAAACACCGGTATAAACCCGCAAGTCGCAGCTGAGCCGTTGGCCTGGGCAGACGACTGGGCACAAAGATTCTCTATCGACATTACACCATAATTTCTCTGGTCTCAACCCGTGAAGCTCTGAACCCAGACCTGGGCAGTGGTTGGAAGCTCTGAATCCAAACCTGCGCCTTAGCTTGAGTTTCACCGGTAATGACTGGCAACTTGCCGGTGTAACACTGTATTAACATCAACAGCAATTGACCCAGTTAAACAAAAAACCTATCAATTTCATGATTTACTCAACTCACCCCCATATTATGTTCAACCCTTTCAAACAACACAACAAAAGAAAAAATAACGATTCATCCTTAAGAATGGCGTCACCCGATCTATCATCGGGCAAAATCATTTGAAATACTCGGAGTTACTTAGAACTCACCCGCAACTAATATAGAAAAAACACACTATGAAAATCACACCAAAATAGCAAAGCACAATATGGAAAATGGGAGATATGGGTAAGGAAAATTTTGAATCTAGCATGATTAATTTTTTTAACGCTTAATTCAAACAACAAGAAATATAATAGCATAATGGCACATACCGATTGAGCAATGAGAACAACAAACAGCTAGATTTGAAATTAGTGTCTTGACCAAAAATGGTGCTTTAAACAATGGAGAATTCTTTTGCCAGTGAAAAGTGTGTGAGGTGAGATGAAATGAAAGGAATAGGAGTAGGGATTTAATAGGTTGAAAAGAGGGAGAGTGATTGGGTGATGAAAAGGTGGGTTTAATGGAGGATTTAATGGTGGGAAATGTTCGGTTGTCTGGATGACTACACGCAAGTGCACGTGGTCGAATAAGTAGTAAATGGCTCAAGTAAGCCAAGTATCGATCCCACAGGGACTGGACTATGATAGCAAATCTACTCAAGTGTCAATAAACTGTAACTCCAAAAATGTGCAGACAACAATGTTAAACAGATTTTTATATTTAGTTTCCTAATTTATACTAAGTCCAAAATCAATATACAAATTGAGTCTGAACTATGAATGTGAGAGCATCTTGTTCATGAACATGTAGAGAAATTAACTATCGATACAAGTTGATTAATCTTTCCTCAGGTTGCTAGTCAAATTGTGCCTATGGATTAAAACTCTAAGTATTTAACCCAACAGAATCTGAACCTTCACCTACATTTCTGTGATAAGAAGAAATTCATGTTCTAGCCATACAAAACTGATTACGCAATTGACTAATCGACTTTCGGGTATATTTTTATCCACGAGAAGGTAAATCAATTCTCAATTTAAAACTAAAAGATCATATCCTATCAATTCACAACTTTCAATTTCATTGCTCTCTCTAGTGAAACCGGACTTTAGATATACATTAACATTGGCCAAACATTAATCGTCTTAGAACAAGAATTAATAGAACAACCATGGAAGAAAAGATGAAAAAACCAGATGATCAACAATCACATTTCAATACAATTGTTCTTAACCTCAGCAAGAAGTGAATTTAGCCACTCATTTGTGGATTCAACATCATCAAATGAGTGTAAATCCTTCACAAACAATTGAAATAAAGGAGAAAGAGATGAGAAAGAACCTAGAGATTTTCGTCCCTCAAGCTGCATGACCACGTTCTTGCTCCACCAAGTCGAATAATTAAAATATAAGTGTTCTATTTATACTGGTGGGAATTTTTTCCAGAATAATAACAAGCAACGTGTCACGGAGTGCACATCGCTGAACACTGCCTCCGTGACATGGCACGGAAACACGGATTCTTCTTTGGAATTTGGTCGTCCAGGAGTATTTAATCCCAACGTGGCACGACATGCACGCGCGGGGCTCGACCAACGTGACACGGTCGAACGTGCACCTTCACTAAATTCAAGTTCTAGGTAATTAGGTCCAACGTGCCACGGAGGCAACGCGGACCTCCTCACGGAATTTTGCCAATTTTATCATCGAGCGGGAGGCTGCATCCGCGATGCGCGTGACACGGCTCCATTGCGGAGCCCCTTTAATCCATGCTTTCCTTGGCCATTTCCTTGCTTGCTTTCGAGTCCATTTTTGATTCCTCCCAACATGCATCTTAGCTTCATAAAATTACATTTTTTCTTTAAAAAATATAAAAAAACTAAAAAAAATAAAAAAAATAAAAAAAATAAATTACATGAGAATGTACAAACATTATAGGATAAACAAGACGAAACAGCTGCATTTGAGTATCACTTGGGCATATAAATCTGCCCAGATACTTACCCACACTTAAAATCTTGTTCGTCCTCGAACAATAATCTTACACCTCATGCAATTGACACCCAATCATGGCTACTTTGGCTCGACAATCCAGGCTACGGTTATACTGATTATTTAATATAGCAAATCATCAAGAAAACATGCATAGTCTCATCAAAATAATGACATTCAACACATCGAGACCTCCTGACTCAAGAATCGATTCTCGATATTTGGCAAACTCATGCAAATCAGCTGATCATGATATCCGACATGAAATTCAATCACTCGTCAAGCATGTGCCCCTCACAACACAGAGAATTTCCCCTTTTCAATCACATGAACTCTAAACATTACATGCAGGGGCATATAGACACGATTTCGCTCTCTCTCCCAAAAAAATTCACATGCATCATTTCATGAACCATAGGCTTGCCTCTAGTGTATTACTCCACCATATGGACTTGACAGGATCACGTAGGACTTAACGGGTTGTAATGTAAGCTACGGAACTAGTAAATCTTGGGCTATTGTGTAGCAACTAGCATCCTTAAGCGCTTTTCAATACATCCCATCAATATTCTGGGCATTGTTTCTTCCTTCATCCTTCCATTCTTGAAGTCTTTCTTTATTTTTGCCCCCACTTCTTTAAACACACCCGACTTAACAAAAGATTAGTTATACATTTTTATTTTTTTTATTTTTTTTATTTTTTTTATTTTTTTTACTTTCATCACTTTGCTTTTTCTTTTCTTTTCACAATTCTCACTCGTTGACACTGTGGGAAAATTTTTTTTTTTTTTTTTTTTTTTTTTTTTTCTTGAGCGCTTAAGAGTTTTGGATCAAATTCTATTGAGATAATGAAAATAAAGGGTTAAGCTCGGTTTACCTTTTACCGACAAAAGAAAAAAAATAGGCTTAAGGCTCAATGGGCTAACTAATGTTGAATTACCTGAAGGGTATGAAAAAGAAAAAACTTTCGGATAAAACAAAGAAACGCCTACCATCCTTTCCTACACTACACTTCCTTCATTTGTTTATTACACACACTAGGCATGTTCTAGACAATCCACAATAGCATGGAATAATCGAAACCTCACTAACACTCATTGCACATGCTCTCAACTCAAGACATATTACACGACTCTTCAATCAGCTAATTACAAGAATTCAAAATTAAGCCTCAATCACACCGAATCGAACTTTATGGCCTAGGTATCTGACATATTTACACGGTTACATGCTTTCATACAGGAATCACCTTTGCATTCTAAATATCATGTACAACACGCAACAAGAATTTCACATAACCATAAAGGTAGCGACACACATGGGATACAAACAAACAAACAAAATAACGAGAGACAAAGCTTCTCCTATGTTACATTTCCCTTAAAGGAAACGGTCATCATCCATCCATCATAGGGAACGACCACTATTTACGACTTCGGTTCAATGGACTATTCTCGGTAAAAGAATCAAAAACAAAGGCCAGAAACCCAATCATAAAAATAATTAACGAAAAATTTTAAAAATATCGATGATTTCGATAAAAAAAAATATTTACACAACCAGCTAACAACATTCAACAGCACACAACAGCTTCGCAATAATTACAATACATAACATACACAAAAATCACAGGGTCACAATTTTCCAAGCACAACAACGAGCATGAATCTCAACAAAACAAAGACAAAAACCAGCACCTAACTACTCCCCACCCCACACTTAAAATCGAACACTGTCCCGGTGTTCATAATTCAACATAGCACAAAAGTGGTGGTAGCACTCCCTGATCAATCGAAGTATTCACTTCTTCGTCAGGTGTCGCTGCCTCGTCTCCATTTCTGAATCACCCCCGTCATCCTCCTCCCAGCCTCAACATCGGGTCCTCATGATGTGTCTCCTCATCGGTGGGGACGTCGTCATCCATGACTCCACAAAGGATTGGGCCCACCCGACATAGAGCCTTGGCGTTTCGCCGAAGGGGTAGTCTAAGTCAGTGCCACAGCTCATCCTCTGGTGCTGGCCTCCCACCTATCTTATTTAGACATCTGCATTCCGAACATGCGGGCCATGTCTTGATCATCCGAGCATGAAGCTCGGCTAGTGTAAGAACTGGCCCATGGTGGTGTCAGTGCCTTGGTCTTTGTGACGTCCACGACACACCTATCCATCTGCGGGATGTAATCCAGGGCCTCTTCCTCAACAACCAAGCCCGTAGGAACGTGGTTAGCAAGCCACCAAACCCGGCACGTGCCCTTGATGCAAACGGGCTCTTTTCATGGCGGACTATGATGCGCCCAACATTGATCTCCAGCCCTTTCATCAGGGCTACACCAAGCATACACGATCCCAGGTGACATCTGTCATGTGCACGAGGAATGGCGGGGAACAAACAATTTCGGCGGATTCGCTTCCCTTGTTCTCATCACAGCCAGGTAGGGCAATGTCGATGGTAGCCTCTTCTTATGCCTGCTCCAACGCGTGCTGTCGAACGGGCTCCACACAGGTGCGTCTGATATCCACATATGGTGGAGTGATATTCAGCTACCGGAGTGCATGGGCGTACGTGTTCGTACGCCCCCAAGATGGCATTCGAGTGATGGGGCTCAAAGTGACAACTGCCCCCTTATCTTGACGGTGTGACTGGAGTGTCGAGTTCCAGTTGGTGTAGAACTCCTGAATCAGATGGAATTGCACTCCTTGGGCTCTTAAAAGACGAAGTTCAGCCCGAGCGAGTGTCAAATACGTTGTACGATTCTAGGGAATTCTTATCAGTGCTCCCTTGCAATGTGCTCCTCAGGGAATGTTTGGTCTCCTTGTGTTTGGCATACCATTTCTTCCCTTCTTCAGTCACCCATCCCGGGTTCCGTATTACGGCGTTGGCAGCAGCCAGACCATGGGACTCTCTTGGGGCTGTATTTGATCTAATCCTCTTTGATTGCCGATGTAGATGCGCCCTTTCCTTTGTCTTGCCTGCTCGACATCGTTCTTTGTCAAATCAAACCAGACAGTCCCAATGTTATTCAAGTAAATAGGTTGGGTAGAGTTAATCCACCCCACGCTTAGTCTTTAGCCACAATTTCGACGATACGGCAGATCACCTCATTTTACCAATTTACATTAAAAAAACAAAAGAAAAAGCGAAAATGCCTCGTGCATTCAGAATTCGGCTTGGTATAAACTCTATGTACTACTCAGACTTCGTACAGCTAATCACAACATTACCTCGATAACATTTCATCACATAGCACTTAGCAACAAATTTTATCAACACAACCTAAGCAATTCCCCAATTTATGTGCAATTCGACAATTTCATGCAATTTCAACAACTTTATTCCCCCGAAAATCCCTTGTTTATTTAGCATATTAAACATTAATCACAACATAAATCACATCACCCAGCACCTGGCAAAAATATTTCACATTTCAACCCAATTTTAGTCTCTTCCTATTCAACTACAACCCTAGGTACCAATCTATAACAATTCAATCAAACATGTATTTATCGTGTTCATCTAATCATGACTGTGAACGTCAATCAACAATACTTAAATAATTCAAGGTCAGTTTACACTTAGGGCAAGGTTTACTCACCTCACATGCTTAAAATCGAAAACTTTAGCAAGGTGAGGTTGAGTTCAAGAACATACCTTTAATCCGATGAACTTGAAGAAAAATTGAAGAAAACGATCCTAGGTCCGTGTCACATTGGAAAGTTTTGGGTGTTTGTGAGGAGTGAAAAATGAGGGAAAATGAGGGGATTTCGGGGTTAAGGAGGGTTTTACCACTGCTGGAGTTACCCGGTGACCCAGTATGACCCGACACGAATAGCACCCTCAACGTGTCCTGCCAGGAGGGTAGCAGCGGAGCACCTCCGTGACACGGGAGCCCTCCTTGTAGTGTTAAGATTGTGTAAATTCCAGAATTGCCTTCAACGTGTCACGAGAGAGGGAGTAACGCGGAGGCCCTCCTCCGTGACGGGCAATCACGTGGGCTCACTGTTTTGCCACCTTTTAATTATTTTTTTTTTTTATCTTACCTCGATTTTCCTTTGCGGTTCTTTACATTTCTGCCCCTCCGTTCAACACGAAATTCTCTCACTACAAGAAATTGGTTAGAATTCATAGGTTTCAACGCATAATTTTTTTTTTCATTTATTTAATTTTTTATATTTCCCTTTTATTTCATTATTTCTCTGCAGTTACATTCACCTGATAAGTTAAGCACAAGAATTTTAAAATTCCTCAAGCCTCAGCATGAAAAACATTTAACGAGGGTGAAGATACTCCTGAGCCTTTTAGGCTAGCTAACAACATCTTTCGTTCAACTTTGCCTAAGTAGGTGCCACGACCCACACTTTTTTCTCTTCCACAGCATTAGCTTCCTCCTCCACGAATTTTCAGACTTACCCTCCATCTGTGTTTAACTTTCCACCAAAACAACAAAGGATGAAAAATTAAATAAAATCAACTCTAATGCAAGAAATTAAAATGGATACCCTTGGGTTGCCTCCCGGCAGCGCCTAATTTTTGCACGTGTGAAGCACGGCGTATTACATTTCACCACTTTTCCTCCACCTTGAGGGATATGAATCTCACCCTAATTTCTTCCTCTAATTTCCTTTTATGCTCTAGGGTAGTGGTGAAAAAAAGTGTCAGGACCAAGCAGTAGATTTCACCTTTGACGTTTATTGGCCCTTAAGTAAGTGAAGTCATTTTGTCTGATGACGTCGACGGCAAATTCCAAATTATGCGGGGCTTGGTCCTCCTCCAGACATTCCTCTATAATCTTGGAAGACTCTATTTCTATGTCGTCCACCAAACTCAAGGTAGAAAAATGCTTCGAGTGGGGTCCCCTCACGTCAACTCCTAAAACTGCATTGTGATTGACCTCCTTACTTGTATACACCTTCTCCGCATCAACATATGTCTCTCCATTAGTGTAAAATGGGGTATACTCTATCTCTTCTTCCCTGAAAGAATTTTCCAAAAGTGTGAGCCCATCACGGGGACACTCAAGAGATTCTAATAATTGGAGCTACATCCCCAGAAATTCACCCTTGTCTTCCTCTTGGTTCCTCTTGAATATCGCCCTGGCAGGCACACCACTTGGTTATCACAAGCTTTAGCCTCAGCCATCATCTCAAGTGAATTTTGTGCTCATCCTTTTAGAGCCTCTTGCATTCTCCTCTTCCTGAACTATCAATGTTGCCATTGCCTCCTTCGTTGCTTCTGATTGCTCAAGGAGTTGTTTCAGCATGTCTTCTATTCGGGCTTGGCATCCCAAGTCCTCATTTTCAGCATGCCTATATTCATCAAAAACAACGAGGATCATAGTAGGGCTCGGGGGAGGGAGTATGCATTCGGACAGCCATTCCAATAACCTTCTTGACCACCACATATGTTACGTGTTATAGTGTTGCCACAAGTGGTGTCCTCCAAAATAATACAAGGGTCGTCAAATAGTATCCACCATTTAAACCAATTGTGTTCCACGATGTCATGTCAAGAAGAATCAGGAAAAAAAATCAAAAAAGATTTAAAAGAAAATCAAGACCGTTCAGCACTTGTAAATAGTAAACTAACACTCCAGAAAAAATTTTCCAATTGCGGTCCCGGCAACGGCGCCAAAAACTTTTTTCGGTTATGCGGGATGACTGCACGCAAGTGCACGTGGTCGAACAAGTAGTAAATGGCTCAAGTAAGCCAGAGTATCGATCCCTTGGGGACTGGACTATGATAGCAAATCTACTCAAGTGTCACTAAGTGTAACTCAAAAATGCAGACAACAATGTGAAAGAGATTTTTATGTTTAGTTTCTAATTTATACTAAGTTCAAAATGAATATACAAATTCGAACTATGAATGTGAGCATGCGAGGCTAAAAACGAACATGAGAAATAAATTATCGATACAAGTTGATTAATCTTTCCCTCCGGTTGCTAGTCGAATTGTGCTATGGATTAAAACTCTCGTATTTAACCCAACTTAGAATCATGAATCCTTCCACCTACATTTCTGTGATAAGAAGAAATTCATGTTCTAGCCATACAAAACCGATTCCGTAATTGACTAATACGACTTTCAGGTATATTTCTATCTGAAGGTAAATCAATTCTCAATTTTCCCAAACTAATAAAAGATCATATCCTATCAATTCACAACTTTCCAATTTCGTGCTCTCTCGGAGAACCGGACTTTTTAGATATACATTAACATTGGCCAAATGTTAATCGGTAGAAACAAAAAATTAATAGAACAACCATGGAAGAAAAGATGAAAAAACAAATGATCAACAATCACATTTCAATACAATTGTTCTTAACCTCAGCAAGAAGTGAATTTAGCCACTCATTTGTGGATTCAACATCATCAAATGAGTGTAAATCATATAAACAATTGAAAGAAAGGAGAAAGAGATAGAGAAGAACCCTAGGGTACCGTCCCCTCAGCTACTTTTGTAACCCACGTTCTTGCTCCACCAAGTCGAGAATAATTAAAGAGCTAAGTGTTCTATTTATACTAAGTTGGAATTTTTCCAGAATAACAAGCAACGTGTCACGGAGTGCATCGCGGAGCACTGCCGCTGTGACACGGCTTTGCGGACCTTCTTTGATTTGATGCGTCCGGGTATTTAATCCCAATGTGATGCGGCCATACCTTGTGAGCTCAGTAACATGTATTTTGACGGGCAACGCCTTCACTGGAATTCAAGTTCCAGGTAATTAGGTCCAACGTGCCACAGAGGCAACGCGGACCTCCTCTGGAAATTTTGCCAATTTTATCATCACAGAGTGATCATCCGCGATGGCGTGACACGGCTCCACCGCGGGCCCCCCCAATCCATGCTTTCCTTGGCCATTTCCTTGCTCGCTTCCGAGTCTATTTTCGATTCCTCCCAACATGCATCTTAGCTTCATAAAATTATATTTTCCTGCAAAACAACGCTAATCATATTTGGTTAGTATATATTCACATTTTACTACAATTTACATGAGAATGTACAAGCAGCCGTTAGATAAACGCAAGACGAAACGACGCATTTGAGTATCACTTGGGCAATCTGCCCAAGATCAGGAAATGGGAATAAAAATTTTGTGGGAAAGTGAGTTGTTGGGAAATGGAAGGTGAAAATGAAGGATTTGTGGGAATCTAACGAAAGTTTGAGCGGTTTTAAAAATCATAGGTCGGGTCGATTAATGGTTGATCAAGGTTTTAAAATGAACTATGTACCTTTACACATGCTGAACCTGCAGCTGCCAGTGGGTACCGGTATTTCTACGCCTCTTCAAGCCTGGTGGTCTCCACTTATTTCCAGTTCATTGTTTGCAAGCTACGGTTGGCTAGGTGGTTGCGGAGTTGTCACACTGCGTTCTGCCGGTGGAGTAAGTAGTTCATAGTCACTTCCCAGGTACATTGGTTGAAACCGGTAGTGAACCGGCAGTTCTGTAATTGGTATCGGTTGGGCGTCGATTCTCTCATTTTTCCCCTCATATTCTGGACTCCACCTACATGTTTGCCTGTTCAGCGGCGTTTTGCGTTTGAGAACCTGCATTTCGCGGGTCTTTTGCACGCTAGTGCCCGTTTTTTCTTTCAACTCATTCTTTATCCGCTCTACCTACAAAACATCAAAGCATCAAACATGAAAATGCTTGGGTTGCCTCTTAGAAGTGTCTTATTTCATGTCGTGGCACGATAAAGGTGTTTTGCTTTGGCTCATCAAGAGTACAACTTCCACCATGTTTATTTACGTCGAACTCCCAAATACTTTTTACTCGTTGGCCATTCACTTTGAATCTCAGCCCATCATCTCTTTCAAGCTTAACAGCTCCATTCTCAAAAACTTGAGACACCTTAAAGGGACCCGACCACTTAGTTTTAAGCTTCCCGGGGAACAACCTCAGCCTAGAGTTGAAGAGTAGTACCTGGTCTCCCGAGGTAAATTTCCTTTGCCAAATTTTCTGATCATGTTAGCACTTCACTTGGGCTTTGTATATTACTGACATTTTCATAGTCCCTTATTCTAAACTCATCCATCTCATTGAGATTTTCCACTTTCTCCTGAACGGCCTTCCCTAATTAAGGTTTAAACTCTTCAAGGCCCACATGGCCTTATGCTCCAACTCCACCGGGAAATGGCAAGCTTTGCGATAGGTTCGGTAATTTACCAACTCATTAGGCTTTTAAACATGAGCTTTTCTTGTTTTCAAGTGAAGGATTTTATGATCTTTCTCTTTAGTTTCTATAGGTATTTAATTTAAGGAGAGAAAGCAAGAAATTTAACAAAAGCATGAAATTAAAGAAGAGGACTAGAGCTTTACCGGATGGGACCGGAAATGCCGGCTAAAACGAAGGAGCCTCTTTGGGCGAGGCGGTGCGCTGGGAATCACGGGTCGGCCACTTGTAGACTAACCGATGCTAACGCCGGCCCAGACCTACGAAGTTTTCTACCCCCACGACAAGCGGCGTTCCAGCGGATGGGCACCGACGAAATGGGGTGACCCGCAAAAAACGAGCTTACATATCCAGCATGAAATTTAAGGAGTATCTTTTAACCTATTTTTGTACATTCTTTATAAAGTATCAAATATTTCATTCCAGATTTTTAGAGTTAGAGAGAGAAATATTGAATAGCTTTTCTTCTTCTTCCTCAAGGTATAAACTACAGAAGATAATTTTTGAGCTTTCTATTTTTACTTTTAATGATGAATTTTATTAAGTTGATTATCAATATATTTTTATATTATTCATCTATAGTAGCTAGAGTATTTTTATAGAGATTGTATGCATGATTGGGGGAGAGTGCCAATACCAGAAAATCCTAAGACCAGACCCAAGTTGAAACAGAAAATAAGATTTTCCGCACCAGGTCACAGGACGAGTCATCTAACCCGTGAGGTGCACCATGAGTCGTTAGGTGATTCCATTGAGTGAAGGGAGAGTTGATAAGATTTTTGGGCCGGAGGTGACCACCGGGAGAGGCCACGAATGGGTGGTTAGGGCGGCGATTCATTAAGTCTCATGGTTAGTGGTGGGCATGAAGGTGAAGATTTTGGGCAGTGCAGATTACGGCAGTGCCACAGTCATTGGGTACCATGAGTCATGGTGTCCCTCATTAGTGACCCTTAGAAGGTTTATAGTGTTGACTATGAATGCAGAACACGATCGTGGTGTCGGCGTCAGACTCGTCAGTCCCTCGTTAGGACTGCAGTGAGCATCTTCTATGAATTTAGTAAGGGTCTTCCGCAATTCTTAAGTTCTTAAGGCCTAACTACGTCATTTAAGCTCAGATAAGTGTGTTTTAAGGGTTTTAGTCCATCCTAAGCCTATCTCTCCATGCATGCAACCTAGTGGTTCTAAGGGGTGATCAAGCTTAGATTCATCAAGTTCTTCCCCCAAATTCCTTTGGGCTCTCAAGAGGTTATAAAATTAGGTCTCGGGTATGTAGGGGTTATGAATGGGTGTATCCATCCACTCCCATGCCCAATCCTTTTTAATTTCATGTGAATTCTAAGTTGATGAATTATGGGTTTTAACCCAACTTGTGAAGAATTCTCTAAGTAATATCACACGGGCAATTTCTGTATGTGTTTATAATGTTGAATAATGATTTATGGGCATGTTTTATAATGTTTTCAATTACAATTGTGATTTCAAAGTTTACAATTAAGATGTCCATCTATGAAATTTCATGAGAAGATGAGATTATCATCTATGCTTCTAGTTATGATGAGATGTTCATAGTGAAAGTAATGATTTCGAATTACCCATGTCTATGTTCATGTTTTGAGTAATCAAAGTCTAACTCAAGCATGTTCAAGTATTGGGTGAGCCCATATGATCAAGTATATTTCATGATTTATCTAAATTTCATGTTATTAGCTTACCACATGGTTTTGGAGTCTAGAATCCCACTCTTGTTCAGCTTGTGGTATGGTTTGAGCCCAAGGCTCTTCCGGCTATGTTTCTGAATATGTATGTCATGTTATGTTCCTTCTGCGTCAATAGATGACTGTCACGCCCATGTAGGGTATGACTGGCACACATGGTGCCCTAGTAGGACCTGGACTGCTAACTGGTAAGCCCTAGGCACGTCACGGTGCACAGCTGGCTCTATTTGATTTCTGGAAACAATGGGCTATATAACGGCTGTAAACACAGCCTCCGGCCGATGGAGCCTATAGACACCTGTGAATGCAACAACAGCTAACCAGAAACATACTCATAACCATAAGGAACCTATGCGGGCCGACAAGGCCACCACATCAGCTGTCTAGTCATCACGAAACTCAACATGAGAATGCGAATAACTCGGTGACCGGCAAGGTCACCACCCACTATCGAGACTATGGCCCCTGCGGCCAATCATAATCAAGAATGCTAAACAATAAACAAAAGGCACGGCCTCACACGACCGACTCAACTAACCACCAGGGAGATAAATATATACAATCTGCAAGCCTCTATAGTCTTGATAAAGTGATCGGAATGAGCCACAGGCTACAGTTTGTACAACAAAAGAAAATGACTAACCTCTGAATATCAGGCTCCGGATGACGAGTTGACTCTATAGCTGGCTGGAATCATGAGGGATGCTTATCTCATCTATGAGTACACCTGCGAACAGTGTGCAGCGCCCCAGCCAAACATCGGTACTGCCAGTGCCCGAGTATGCAAAAGCCCCGAATATGCCGAATACAAATAACATAACTAGAAATTCGAATAGCCGGGAGATAGCCGAGATAAGAAGAACTTTGATATGAACTGAATCAGACTTTATGTACTGTGATAGAGCGGGAGCGTGCACAGCCGACATAGCGGCCTGTTGTCTATTAGCAAGTATATAGCACATAAATATATACATACCATAACATGAGCCAATACCAACCCCCATAAACAGATGGCGCCAAGCAAACAAACAGTCTATATACTACCGAGGTCAACCAATAAAAAATAAGTCACTCTACTGTCTGCTAACGAGCACCTCTGGCCCCACAGGTCTCATTTCCGGGCCATAGCCTACGATATAAATAAGCATGTTTGGAGTCTGGAGGACTCCTATCTTGTATCTGTAGCTAAATTGTATACGAATCTGCTCACGGGCGCTAGCGCACAGCAGGGCCTTCTATATAATAATGCTTTGATCAGCACGATATGGGGAAAGCTTCATCCCATCTTCCAAACTGAGACGGCATGCCCTCCTTGGAGTAGCGTAAACCACACTCGGTGGCGACATGATTACCAACCCAGGGGGCGGCGAGGACGCTCAAAAGGGTGCCCTCACGACACAACCAAGTCTCAACAATCAATAAGCACATAAATATCAAGCATGTTTAACTAAAAAGTACTATACGAAATGGATTTCTTATTGATCTCTTTACGTATACTGATTCTTTACTGCTTTATACTATGGATCATGATCTTTATCTAACTGCAAGAAAGGTTAATCTGTAGCCAAGATGCTATATGTCTGTTTGGCTAATGTTAGCCCAAGATATCATTTGTACGAATGGCTAATCTGTAGCCCGAGGATACTATCTGTCTATGCGTTTTACTTTACTAACTTGTATTCTAATTATATACCCATTATTCTAAAAACATGCTTGCTAATCACATACTGGGCTATACTGAGTCTGGAATGCTAACTCGCCATTTGAGCATGCTTCATCGCCGGATTGGTATGATATAACAACGCAACCCAGTTGCCAGACACTGCCTCAATATTCAACTCCGAGAGTTCTACTACGGAGTTTACTATGATATGCAAGGCTAAAGCTACTAACGCCGAAGCTGGCTTTACATACCTTAACCTCAGGTTATCTGGCTATCGGATAAACTCAGTCAAATTACTCCAGTATTTCTCCCAATTGCATTCACATATGTCAGTAGAACTAAATACACCAATATTCTAAAAGAAAACGTCACTTTGGATATATTTCATAGCCTAAACTTAGGCTTATCGAAAAAACGGTCAAAAAAGCTTGCTATTTCTCGAAAGTCCATAAGGGAGAAGTATTCACTTTAAGGCTAGGAGCACATTGACACTAATTTGGAGCAATTCCACTTACCTTAGCCCGGTTGCACGACGATTTGTCGGCTGAATTTCATGAAACTAAATCCGTTGGAGATGCTCCTTCTGCTAAATACCTCGGTATCTGAGGTTAATTTGGATTTGGACTACCTTTGACGGTGTATGTCGAGCGAATATTATCAATACTTTGCGTTCTCTCTGTTCCTCTCATGGGTTCTCTGGAAATTTAAGATATTAATGAAATAACCGAAGTGGAGGCTATATATGCCCAGGCACAGACGGGCTGGCGTGTGGCAGACGGAGGCTCCACCTCCGTGACCGTTGCCATCACGGAGGTGCTGCAGCTCCTTCAGCGATGGTTCCGACGGGTTTCTCGTCCAGTCTTTTCAGGCCTTTTTATAGTATGTATGGCTTTTAAATACTCTTAACCAGCACCAAATAGGCCATCTATGTGTCTATTAGGAATTTTACGGGGTGTAACATTCTCCCTCCCCCTTAAGAACATTATTCCTCAAATGAAAACTGCTATCTTAGGACTTCTCAACATTCCAACATTTCTAGGAAAATTTCAGCAGAGTCTCCTTATGTGGACTATCTCTCAAAAACCTTAAATAGAAAAGTCAATAAAGGTACTCCACACAATTCTATAGTACTCACAGATAGATTAAGATCGATCATTTCATACATATATAAATATGGGCATTACATGAGTAACAATACTAACATCTGTCTTTGCCTGGGCTTGGAACAGAGTAAGTCCTCTGGTTTTTCATATCTTCCTCCCTCCCGTCATCTCTTTCTACCGTTCTATTCGCATACAGTACTTTGTGAGCGCATGTCGTTGGTTCTCAATCTATAAATTTATGCATCTAAGATATCTTGAACCTCTTCATGAAAACCAATTCATACGTAACTGGATATCACGGACTAGGACTGCTTTGAATGGGTCTCCTATGCATTTCCATAGCATGGAAATAATATAAAAGGCCGGATGACAGTTCTAATTCTCTGGAGGTAAGTTCAACTCATATGCCACTGGCCTATCCTTCGACGAAGATCGATGCGGCCCACAAATCTTGGAGCGACTTACCTTTCTTGCCCGATCTCATCACCCCTTTCATCGGTGATACTTTCAAAAATACCCAGTCATTTACATCAATTCCTCTACATTGCATGCCATAAATTTCTGACGGCTCACGTGCCGGTCAGTGGCGTTCTACGATGCTTTACCTTCTCCTCTGGCTTGTTGAATAATGGTAGCCAATCATGGCGGTCTCTGGCCAAACAGACAACCGGCGATGCATTTTCGCCCGTATAGTTCCTCGAAGGGCATATCACGGATATTTGGTGATAACTATTATTATAAGCAAACTCAATCAATGGCAAATGCTCTCATCCCAGCTACCTCCAATGTCTAGCACACACGCCGTATGTCCTCGGCGTCTGAATAGTGTGTTCGGCTTGTCCATCTGTCACGAGTTTGAATGTTGTGCTCAAATTAATCTGCATACCCAGACCTCTCTGAAACAGCTGCAAAAATCTAACCGTAAACTGTGCTCCTCTGTCGAAATAGATACTGGCACCGTGCAATGCGACTATTTCTACGATATACACTTCGGCATAATCTTCGTGAAAGTAGTTTCATGGCAGGAAATGATCACAATTTTGTCAACCTATCAACTATTACCCATATAGAATGTTTATGTCTGGTGCGGGTAATCCCCCTTACAAAATCCATATTCACTGCTTCCCATTTCCGAGAGAGGCACGGCTATGTCTGAGTTAACCGCTTTGGTTTTACGTTGTTCCACTTTCATGGCAGTTAGGACACTGGAGCTACGGTAAAGCAATTTCTCTTTTCCTTACTGGCACCGATAGTTCTCTTTGATATCATGGTACATTTTCGTCGCGCGGGGTGGAGAGAAATAGCTGGCGTAATCATACCTCGTTCGCATCTCTTTGGCAGACCACGAAATATCACGGAACGAGGAGGCGGCCTTTACATCGCAGCACTTCCTCCTCAGTTATCTGAAAATCTGGCGCTTTTTCCCTACTGAATTCTGTCCTTAAGCTGGACCAGATCAGGGTCCCTCATACTGCCGTCCTTTTACCTCTACAACTAATGACGACGGTGGTGTTAAGATGCCGCTCTGTTGTCCTTCATTTACATTATCTGACGGCTAATTGACCAATTGGGGTATTTCTCGGGATAGAAAATCCGTTGTTCGGCTACAGAGTCATGCAAACTCTAATAGATTTATAGCTAAGTACATTTACTGCTTCATTTTCTCTTCTTGACTAATACAACATATTCATATTTAAAAGAGCTTGGCATATAATTGACGGTCATCTTGGCTTCTCATGCCTGGAGAAACCAACAATGGGTACAGTGCTTCGTATCTGGCGTTACGCCATGCTAAAGGCTGCCTTAATGCTGGGGTAACCCTGAGCGACTGTTTGCGCACCTTGTGCCTTTATCGATCGGAGGATCTGATGTGATCATGATGCGTAATAATGTGGCTGCATAACCTTGAATAAGCTGAATAATTGGGTTGAATGACCGAATGTTATAGTAGTCTAACAATGCCCTAAATGTCCTACTCGAGCATCTGTGGCTCATGCATAAGCTGGGAGTTGTGGACATTGCTTTGCTATTATTCTTCTTAAACAAGCTGTGAAATTTGGGCTTAATGGGACTTACTCGGGCAATCAATCTCTCGGATCTTCACAGGGAATCTACTGATCTCCTTGTCTTAGTTAAACAACATTGTGTGCTGGCAGTACTACTAATTTCTTGCGCCTTGTGCGTATCCGCTTGGTTTATACTACTGTTCACCAGAAATTCTCGGTGTATGAGCCCATTCCGTAAGCGGTGTACGCTGGGGCTGCGGCTGTCTATCTATCTTATGCGAACCAGCTGAAGTACTGGTGCGTGCTGACTACTGATGTGGACCCTTTCTTGGGGTGCCACGGGTTTTGTATGTTTGGCTGCAGGACATTGGTGACTTGAGTTCCTCATAATATCTGCTAGGTTGACTAAGGCCGACTCACCTGCAGCTGGAAAAACGATGTACGGCCACTTAACATACTAGAACAATTGGTATTGCTAATCTACGAAGTAATACTATTCGGTCTCCTAATTAAACAAGCACATACGATCACGTACTAATCTCTAGGGACTTCCCTACTAATACGGCGCCCAGTGATCGTTTAGACCGTCTAACTGTGCCCTTATCATCTAACCACCTGATTCGGGCTACTAACTCTTGTAAGCTTACGACCTAGATCGGCAACAACATATAAGTATGTTAACTTAATAGCGAGGGCGAGGAGCCGGGTTTCTATGGCCATACGTGAATCGTACTTAACTTTGCCCCTCCTCTTCTCTTCTTTTTTTTTTTTGGCAAAGGGTCCTGCAGTGCAATCTTATATATTTCCCTACTTGACTAACCAGAATCGTGACGGTAACCTCTATTGGCAGCTGCTCTGACATATACGTTATTTGTACATATCTATGTCAATAACTACGTACAATACATACTGAATTCTATAGTGATACGTAATCTACGACATGCTTTGCTAAATTTCCATCTTGTTACATGATCTACCGCTTCCTACGGTCTAATGATATCTCCTGTCCTGACTTATCATTTCATTGGATTTTCATCCCATTCTATAAGCAACATATGCGCTTAATTATGGTCTACTATTGAAATTTCACCCTCTTACAATGTGGGGTCAACCTTCGAATCTTGTGGCCTTACTTGGAATTATATTGAGAGCCTATGGCCCATCTGTGGGCCTTATCTCTAGGCCACTAGATTAGAATCTCTGTGTCGGTTTCTTAACTTCTCCGTAGGCGGACATACCGCAGCATTCTGAACCGCATTCTTACTGTCTCTTAACTGTCATTCGAGGCTTAGTTCTTAACACACGATATTCTATCAATTTGGGAGTGATTCTAATTTCCCCACAAAATCTGTAGTATTCACTTCTTCCCCTTATCTTACTTAAGTTGAACTCTGGGGTTCAAGGTACCTGCCTTTTATTGTTAATAGGTTACTAGTCCAAGCCTCGCTTATACTTCTTCTGTCTTGCAGTCAGACACATCTGATACAAGACCTCCTATCTTCGATGAGCCATTGCTATATCTGTGGTATATCTTTCTATTGTTGCGTATTATGGCGGACTTGACCTTTTCTGACTCAACTTGACTATTACTAGGCGTTCATCATCGACAGGTCTTCCACATCTGCTTCGAGTAAGCTAGCGGTCTTACTTTCTCTTCTGGCTTATTACCATGAGGTCACACTACTTATGACTTAATCATAAAGCTCTTTACGGCTTGTCTAACACTTCTTGGAATTAATCAATCCATCTTCACTTACTGCTTATTTTGGGCAACCTCACCTTAATTCTTATGTCTTTTACTATACTGAAATCCAAAATCAAAAGGTGAATAGCCCCTCTTTTTTTTTGCGACTAAACGGAAACATGAAACTTTACTACAATACGAAAGATGGATATGGGAATCCTGCATTTCCCTCTCTTTCTCACACTTATTTGATAGTCTGTTATTGTCTATTATCTTAATCAGATCTTATATATCTAATAAATAAGTCAACTCGTATGTACGTTATGCTTATAACTTCTGATGCGAGGCGTAGAATGCAGGCTATCGGGTTTGTCGTGCCCAACGGCTCTGATGTGAGGGGGACTCTTGAGAATTTGTGATAAAACCTCTATATCACCCTCGTCGGGCGGACTACGAATGAGGAGGCATCCTGCTGGTGCCTTCTCCTGCTGTTGTATCTAATCTTCCGCCTGTGATAGGGTATTGTTGATCTGTCTTGTATCTGTAACCAAAGAATGAATGGTAAGGTTTTAGGGACTCAACCGCTATACTGTACCGCTCTATAGCACATGAATGAGAAGAAAAGGTGACCATCCTATCATGCCCGCTGACCTCACGCTATAGTATGTGATGCTCATCCATGAACAAGACTCTGTAGCACGGCTTGCAGGACTCACGGGACACGACTGCTCGATGCCAAGTTTGTCACGCCCCGCCTTGGGGGTATGGCAGCTTTGGTGCCCTAATAGGACCTAGACTGCTAGCTGGTAAGCCTAGGCACGTCGGTGCACAGCTAGCTCTATTCCGATTCTTGGAAACAATGGGCTATATACTTTTTAATTTGCTAAACACGACCTCAGAGCGGCGGGCCTATAGCCACAGTGAATGCAACAACAGCTAACTTGAGAAACATACTCATAACAAGAAAGGAACCTATGCGGGCCAACAAGGCCACCATCTTTGTCTAGTCATAAACTCAACATAGAGAATCTTGTGAATAACTACGTGACCGGCAGGGTCACCACTGCTACATCAGACTATGGCCCCACACGGTAACATAATCAAAGAATGCTAAACAAGCCGAACAAAAGGCACGGCCTCTACGGCCGGCTCAACTGACCACAAGGAGATAAATATATACAATCTTCAAGCCTCTATAGTGCGATAAAGTGATGGAATGAGCCACAGGCTACCCCGTGCTGTACAACAAAAGAAAATGAACTACACCTACGAATCTCCAGACTCAGGATGACAGGAGTTGATGACTCTATAGCTGGCTGGAATCACGGGACCTCCTCGTCTATGAGTACAGGGCAAGTATACGAGCGCCCCAATGGGCGTCGGTACCCGCTGATGCCCGAGTATGCAAAGCAACTGAATACAACTGAATACAAATAACATAACTAGCAATTCTGAATAGCGGGAGATAAGCGAATGCGGAAGCGTATAGGCCGAATCGAGACTTTAAATGCGCGTGATAGGGAAGGGCGTGCCTGTGTTAGCGGTGGCCTGTTGTCTATTAACTAATATATATACATAAATATATATACATATATAGCAAGCAAGAGCCAATACGAACCCCCATAAGCCGGATGGCGCCAAGCAACAAACAATCTATATACCCCTACCGGGTGGCTTGACCAAAAATAAGTCACTCCTGCCATCTGCTGACTTACGAGCCTCTGCCGGCCCACAGGTCTCCGGCTGGGAGCCTCGCCTCCGATATAATTAACCGTCGAGTCCGGAGGACTCCTATCTATCTGTGTGAAACTATATACGAATCTGCTCCACTACAGGCGCTAGCGCACAACAGGGCTTTCTATATAATAATCATTCGATCAGCACGATATGGGGAAAGCTTCATCCCATCTTCGTCCAAACTAGGGACGGCATGCCACTCTTGGGTGACGTAAACCCACCCGCTCGGTGGGAGACACGATTACCAATCCGGGGGCGGGCTCAAGGGTGCCCTCACGACACAACCAAGTCTCAAACAATCAATAAGCTTTTATAAATAGCAAGCATGTTCTTGAAAAGTACTATCTAAAATCTGATTTCTTATTCTGTCTCTTTACGCATTATATTGATTCTTTCTGCGCTTTTATCTTGAATCACGTGATCTTTATCTAGCTGCCAAGGCTAATCTAGCCAAGATACTATCTGTCACGTTTTGGCTAAATCTGTAGCCAAGATCATGCATATGCGAATGGCTAATCGTGATAGGGATACTATCTGTCTGTCGATTTTACTTTACTAACTTGTATTCTGATTATATGCCACATTATTCTAAAAGCATGCTTGCTAATCACATCTTGGGCTATCTTGGAGTCTGGAATGCTAACTCGCCATTTTGCATGCTTTACTATCTTTCAGTACAGTACAATATAACAACGCAACCAGTTACTTGAACCTGCAATACTCAATATTCAACTCGGGGAGTTCTACTACGGAGTTTACTATGATATACAAGGCTAGATACTAACTTGCAGAAAGCGGCTTTACATACCTTAACCTCGGGTTATCCGGCTATCGGACGAAACTTCAGTCCAGTACCTTCTTCTCCCAATTGCATTCACATATATGTCAATTAGAACTAAATACACCAATATTATAAAAACATCACTTTCGATATTTATAGCCTAAACGAGCTTATCAGAAATGATTAAAACTGCTATTTCTCAAGAAAGTCCATAAGGAAGTATTACTTTAAGGCTAGGAGCACATTGACAATAATTTAGAGCAATTCCATTTACCTTAGCCCGGTAGCCTGACGTTTGTCGAATTTGAATTTGTGAGAAACTAAATCTGGGAATGCTCCCTGCTTCTATTACCTCGGTGTCTGAGGGTTAATTTGGATTTGGACCCGTTTGACGGCGTAATCTAGCGAATATTATAATACTTTGCGTTCTCTCTACTAATTCCTCTCGTGAGTTCTCATTAGATAATTAATGAAATAACCGAAGTGGGCTTTACCTGCCCGGGCCTGGACAGGCAGCGTGTCACGGAACCAGCATGGGCTCCACCTCTATGACACACTGCCATCGCGGAGGGCTCACGCGACTCCTTCCGCGATGGTTCGACGGATTTTCTCATTCAATCTTTTCCGGGCCTTTTTCTGGCATGTATGGCTTTCAAATACTCTTAACCAACATAAAATAGGCCAAATATGTGCCGGAATTTTACGGGGTGTAACAATGACGGTTAGCTTCGTTGAAAAATGATGGAGAGTATATGCATATTTTTGAGAGTAGTATCTAGCACCGAGAGTAGGCTAAGGGTTGTCAGCCTAGCACATGAACTACGATGCATGAGGTATGTTCAGATTATTTGGGACCCCCTTGTGAGCTTCCCCCGCCTCCAAGGGGCCTCCATCTTGATATCGATATCATGGTAACGTCCTTAGCCCTAGCAATGCTTTGGATGACTCTGCCCACTTGAGTGTAATAGTCAGGACCACATAAGCTATATCGTTGTAATGTCGGTTATATGATGAGTCTCTCATTATTCCTCATGATTTCAGTTATGCATGTTCATCAGTCATGTTATTATGTTTTCAGCAGATTTGACCCAATGTTCGGTTTTACTTATGATTATCAGTTTTCAGATTTGGGTCATTCAATTCAGTTATGATATTCAGCTATTTTAAATCATGATTTCAAATATTAATAGCATGCAAGCCTACTCTCAAACTCAAATATTTTGATATATGCATGATCTGCAGTTTTACTTACTTAGCGGTTTTACTTACCTTGCATACTCAGTATATCCACGTACTGACTGCATACTCTATATTGTATCGCTTAATGATACGGGCTCGGATATTCGGGATTAGTCACGCCGGCAGCCAGTCGTCGGTGTTAGCATCTTCTGACCCGAGTTGTGGGAAGTCCTCATCTTTTCGAGGACCCTTCTTATTAGTTATATTTATTATTTTCAGTTTCAGACTTCTAGAGTTAGTTGGGGTCTTTTCCCATGTAGCTCATCAGTAGTAGAGCCTTATCAAACATAGTATGTATTCAACCAGACTTGTGCTATGTATTAAGTTATTCAATGTTGTCAGTTTTTTAGACTTCACTATGTTATATGTTAGATTTCCACATTTAAAATGTTGGGCTTAGATGTTATGTTCATGCCATGATGGAAACGGAAACTCTCGGGTTCTTTCACAGTAATGCATAATTCAGGCCTATGTTTGGTTGTGACAAACTTGGTATAAGAACATTAGGTTTTGAAATGTACTAAGGTGTGAAAACCGCATTAAGTGAGTCTTTTCATGGGTGTGAGAGCGGCGCCACACTTCGACGAAGAGGCTACGAAACATTTAGAAATGTTTCCTTCTTTCATGATTATGTCGTGCGATGAGATGTCTCTCTATCCTTGTGGCTTTCGTGTTATACGCATTTGCAGAATCATGCCTCCTCGTCGAGTTAACGGAAGAAGAAATGGAAACGCTAATGGCCATGAGAATGGCAATGGGGATGGGTACCAGCGAGGCCCCACTAGCCCTCGAGGATCATGCTGAGCGGGTGGCCCATGCGAGTTTAGGGCTACCGTCGGATGCTAGCTCAGGCTTTGCCCACCCAGGTCAGCAACAGGCAGTAGCGCATGTCCCCTAGAAAGGGAATGCGGTAATGGTGAAGATCAGAGATTTTCTAAGGATGAACCCTTCCAGAGTTCCCTGGGTCAAAAGTGGACAAGGATCCCATGAGTTTATTGATGAAGTTAAGAAGATCCCACTTGGAATCTAGGCATGCATTTTAACCCATTTTACAACTACTCATCCCTCCCTTTCTTAATCACTACCTGAACTCAGTTTGTTAGTGGTTCAATGCACAAATTCGAGTTCATTTCTAGTCACACATGGCTTAATCACACCCCTGGTCATTGTCCTTTTCGAAATTTTCAAGTAATAACGAGGACTCGCAGGGGGTTTAGCATAGTTACATCAAGCATACAAGTTTTATCAAATTCAAAGCATTATAATTACTTGATAACTACTTAATTCGACTGGAAGTCTGAAATTGGGGTTGGAAC
The DNA here is from genome assembly GCA_018107945.1 of Datura stramonium. Taxonomy (NCBI): domain Eukaryota; kingdom Viridiplantae; phylum Streptophyta; class Magnoliopsida; order Solanales; family Solanaceae; genus Datura; species Datura stramonium. Next base: position 77,315 of record JACEIK010003716.1, on the reverse strand, counting down.
CAATTGGGTGAGCAATAAATTGCTCTCGATTGACCTTTGATTTTGAGTTACGAGTGTGAAGAGTCGTGAGTTTTTGGTCGTGACTTCGGTTTGAGTGCATGGGAAGGGTGCGCTTTGTTTTGAGTTTAAATAGGTTATAGGGACCTTTGAAAAACCTGGGCCAGTCGGGTATATTTTAAGGATTTTGACCCGTCACTCATTGCCATGAGTTGTGGGAAGGCCCTACGACTCGTCCACTTGCACCCATAACGAGAGATTGAGAAACTTACCTGTGGACCTGCGAGAACATCCCACGACTCGTACAACTGGGGTATGATTCGTACAATGACTCGTAGGTCTTTACTATTCATTGTGGTCCATGCCTTGCATAGTTCATAGGCATAGTAAGTACTAGGATCTGTACAATTAAGTTACGAGTCGTATGACTAGCCATACGCTGAAATCATGCATTGAAGTACATCTGATTCATACAACTCATGCTACGGCTCGTACAACCCTCTCAGGGGTCGGACTGAGAACCGTAGCCCTGCCTATTCAGCAATTTTTATACCACTTTTTTTGTTTTCCTGCACGGTAAAACACATTAGTTTAGTCACTTGGGTTGCCTCCCAAGAAGCGCTTGATTTAACGTCACGCGACACGGCAGCGTGTGGCTCGGTTACACAGAATTCCTGTAAACCATCACTTGGGTTGCCTCCCAAGAAGTTTCTGATTTAACATCGCAGCACGATGCAAGAATTCTCTTGACTTCACTCGAGACTTCATCATGAACTCGAATTCATCTTCTATCATTGAGACCTCTATATTCCTTTGGTTGCTTTATTGACCAATGGGCGTTGAAGTTGACCTCTTCTTTATTTAGTCTGAACTTTAACTGGCCAGCTCCCACATCTACTAAGGCCCTCCCAGTAGCAAGGGATGTTCACCCCAGAATGATGGGGACCTTATAATCAACCTTGCAATCAAGGATCTAAAGTCTGTGGGAATATAAATCTGTAAACTTTGACAAGCACATCTAATAGGATCCCCACAGGTTTCTTCACCGGTTCTATCGGCCATCAGCAGCCGCATGTTAGTCGGTGTGGGAGATCCCAAGCCCAACTACTTAAACATAGCCAATGGAATTAGATTTATGCTTTCTCCCAGATCACATAGTACCCTTGCGAACTCAACATGTCAGCTAATTGTGCATGGAATGGTAAAAGCACCTCGATCTTCTTTTACGGGCCAGGACCCATAAAGCTATGGCACTACAATGGTGTACATTATCAACGGTCTCATAGCTCATGGACCTCTTCTTCGTCACAAGGTCCATCATAAGCTTGCCTATCTGGCATTTGTTCCAACGCCTCGACCAATGGTACTTTCTGAATCTTGTTTGAGCATTAATAAGAATTTATGAAACTTACCATTCTCCGACTTCTTCTTCATTCTTTGGGAGAACTTGATGGTGGTGGTTGTGGAATAGCCTAGTAAATTTGCATTGCTCCTTGTTCAACCCGGGGCCCTTTTTCACCAGGCTGGGGCTTCGAGCAACAACATCCTCATTATGATAATACCTCAAGCGACATCTTCAATCATGCTCTCTTTCTTCCTTTCATCTATGACCGTTAGAGGGGGATCAACAACAGTTTTCCACTCTAGTCATCACAGCCATACAGTGACCATCATTCTTTGAATTTTGGTGTGTTTCTAGGTAGTATACCCTTTTGCCTAGAGGTTTATAGATCTTGCTCAGTTGCCATAGCTGCTGTGATACTGCTTGATAGTCGTTTGCATGTGACTCCCACTCTCTAACCCATACTTGATATGTCTGGGGATGTCCTTCAACTGATCATGTGGGCCTCACCTTTTTCGGCATCTCATCCATCGCTGCTCTCCTAATTTTGACTTTGCAGCCTCCCCATCCGTGCATTAGGAGGCACGTGCCTCTAACCGATCGTTGCGGTAGCCATCATTTCCTTCTCCCGGTCTCCTTCATGCTCGACCTCGGCTTCTGTCTCTGTACCCATTCCAATTATAGTTGTCTCTATAATGGTTCGAATTTAGTTTCAGAACCTTGGCGCCAAGATGTCCGGACCCTTGGGTGTTGGCTCGGAAACCCGCCACCTGGTTGGCCAAGAAGTTTGCCTCCTCCTCGAAATCTGATTGGTCTGGCCCCCTGGCTCCTGTCCTTGTGTCCCAACTGTGTTCACCTTACGGCTCCGGCTTCCATGATGTTCTTAGTAAGCAAATCAACGTGTGCGCATATGAGCCAACTCCTATCGCGCTCTTCTTCTTTCCTACGTTGGTCTCCAGTCAAACCAACAACATATTTATCGGGTGCTCGTCTGCCTCTCGGGTGTGTCATGCCCTGTTTGTTTTTTATCACCCTATCAAGGATGGTAGCAGCTTGCTCCTAGGTGAAGCTCATCGGTGCTCCTCCATGGCACATGTCCCTTCCAACTTTGGTATTGTTGTTTAAGGACCTATAAAAGATTTCCAACAAGCTGTCATCTGGAATCTTATGGTTCGGGCATTTGTCAACTTCATCTTGAACCTCGGTCGGGTTTCATGAAGTGCCTCAGTTTTAAGTCATCGGAAGTTATAAATTTAGTCCTTGAGTTGCGGCATCACACGGAGGTGGGAAAAATCTCTCTAAGAAATCTTGCTTGAGCTCCTCCAATTGGTTATAGAGTCATTAGGCAACTCCGATAGCCATAAAGTGGCCCTCCCTAGACGAGAGAAAAGGGGGAAAAGTCAGGTGATGGCATCTTGGCCGACTTCGAGCAACCTTTTATGCATTGCATATTCCCACGAAGTTCATCAAGTGCGGAGTTGGCATCGTCAGTTTGCATGACTTCTTTTGAACACCACTTTCTGTTTAACAATTGAATCATGGTGCTCGTGATGTCAAATTTGTCCCCGGGCGGTGGTGGTGGTACAATTGCTTGATTGGCAGAACCTTCATCAATGTTCGGGTCATCTTCGATATTCAAGCCAGGGGTATATCTTTGGCCTCTTGTTGCCCCTCCCATGTCAACCAGCATTCACGACCTTTATCTCGAGCATTCTCGCATCTGAGGCGCAGATTTTCGAGCTGGATTGCCGACTCCTAGCTTCTTCAACAATACAGGAATCTCTTTGCTCTTGATTTTCCTCCTCCTTCGCAGTGTTTGTTCAAATTCGAGATCTAACGGAATCGGGGATTTTTCACCGACGAGTAGTTCCATTCACCAACAACAACTGTGGATATCCAAAAACAAAAAGAAAATGTAATTCAGGAAATAACAACCAAAAGTCAAATACAAGTAATTAATCTAATCTTAGTAGTATTCCCCAGCAATGGCGCCACTTTATGATAACGCTCAAACTCACACTTCCTGACAAAGTATTAAGAAAGCATTGTCAATAAAAAACCCGACTAAGAGATTGGGGTCGAACCCACAGGGAATGTGCATCTAGACTAATACTGGTAGTGAACTTGTTGGTAAGTTATCTCCAATTTAGGGTTCAAGAAAACAATGGTAAAACAAATATTAAAATTGTGATTTAAGTGAGATTCCCGAAAACAACTAGGGTAAGTATTTCCTATGGGTTCATAACTACTTCGGGTATACGCACGTGATCAATCCCAATGCTTACTTGTAAAACTGATAACTAGGGTTTATCAAATAGCTGATTAGTCCCTATTGGATGACTATACTCAATCATTGGGTCGGGTCTCATAGCGATTTCAAACTAACCATTATCAATACATTCCAAATTTAACTCTCCTGCGACCACGGCTCAAGTTAACTACAATGATCGTAAAGATCAAGGCTTTGTTGTAATTCTCTTTTCCTAATCTCTCTACCTCTCTAGGTTCAAACAAGTAAAAGCCCAGGGCAAGTCCTAATGTTGTACACCATTAAGCTTGATTAAACATGAAGAGAATACAATACAAGTTTTTCGCATTGGTTTTGAATCACTTTTGTGCAACCCTAGTTTGTTAATCTGCCATGGTTCCACAACCCCTAGTTATAGAGGTTTTAGCCTCTCATGGTTGTAAGATTACGATTTGCATTCATAGACAAAAAAATAATTAAATACTACGACAGCGATTCAAAGAAAATCATATTTGATTATTCAAGAACAACCTCAAGAACAATATGAGAAATCAAAATTTTGATCCCAAGAATTGCTCCTCAAAACTCGATAAAAATTCACAAAAGTAACTATTCACACATCTGATAACTCAGCTTTGTCCTCCTATAACTAAAATAAAACATAAAGGATATTTTTACAGACATTAGAAACCTTTTCCAAAGCTAACGGGAGTTTTCCATGCAGTGCCGATTGTTCCATGATTTGTCCTATGACCCGTAGAAGGATTGTACAAGTCGTACCTGTTGTCCGTAATTTCTTGGTTGCTACAGATCTGCTAAGTGTTGGTGTCCTGGTATGATTCATTGCCTTCATCCTCACAGAGTCGTACATAGGCTTGTGGTTTGTACGAGAACTTTACGACTCTTCTGAAATTCTTCACGAGTGTTGTGGTACGACTCATGCTTCTGCATGACTCGTAATGTTATGATGTATGAAGTTCTTCTAAGTACTGAAAATCTTCTGAAGTTCACCATGGCTCTGATGCGATTTGTACATTGATGGCACGGTTCGTGAGTCCATCCGTACCAGGAGTCTCTGCCTTTATGTAATTTCTTCTGAATATTTCTACAACTCAGTTACGGCTCATACGAGAGTCGTAGATTGCTTTCTTCCCAATTTAGCCTTCTGACTTTCATCTCATAGTGTGTTTTAGATTACGTCACCATTGCAATCAAGTACGCCCCGTACTAATGCGGTACTTTAGGCGATTTACGCATCTCGAGGCTTCTTTTGCACATCTTTGCTCCAGCACTTATTTTCCTTGAAATCAAAGTAAAAGTGCCTTATATCCATATAAACATACCTAATCCCATGTTATTTTCTCAGTTTTAAGTATCGAAAGTCTTGTAAACTCAGCACATCAACCCGCTCTTGTAGATGCCTTACGGTTAAATGCGGAAATGTCCAAAGATCCAAATTGTAGGTTTTAAAAAATGATTTAAGGTCATATAAAATAAATATAAATATTATTTAATAAACTTCACGAAAGACCATAACTCTTATATCGAAAATCAAACGAAGAATCGAACTTTAGAAAAAAATTAAACAATGCTTTGGACTGAAATTAAAAATTAAATTAATTCGGTTCGATTTTGATTTACCGATATTTATCTCCAGCCCTATATGGCATAGCTATATATTCATCTTGTTGTCTGCCTAATTTTAATATTGGTGAAATCATTTGGAAGAATGAAGGGAAGGAAGGGTGGTGGCGGCAATGATGGTCAGGAAGTGGGTTGGTGTTAATGGTGTTAAGGGAGGCCAGAGGAGAAAAGAGACAAAAAATAAAACTACTGTATTTTTTTCTTTCTTTGGTCGCTTTTCACGCTCTTAAGAGGTGTGTGTACCTCATAGCTGTTTTTGTATTTAATACATATACTTTTAATAATGTTAAAGTGTTTCATAGGAATAAGTTTTAGGTGAGGTGTTCAAATGAAAAACTTTAGCAATTTTAAGAAGTAAACATGTGTTTGACCTTGTATCTATCTATAAGGATATCGAAGGAAATACATCACATGACCATATTAATTAAATATAGCTATAAGAATTTAAATAATGATAATGTTGCTATATCCAATCTATTTTCAATCATAAAATTATCATTTATTTTAATTTTTGTATTTTAATTAAATTACATGTTTTTTTTGTTTTTTTAATATTTTAAAACTAAATTATAAATGAAAGACATTTTCCCATTTAATTTCACGCAAGAAGGGGTCAGATTTAAGAATGACCTCTTCTCTAACTAATTAATTTAGCAGGATTGTTAATATAGAGTACATAGCTGATGTCCTAGAACTCATAACAGCGGCTTCATATTTAACAAAATTAATATTAAATTTTAGTGACTGAATATTATTTAATCATGATCATCTTTGTCATAATGCATGCATGGTCGGTCACTAACTCTTAACAAAAGATCACGAGACACCTATATCTTACTCTCAAATCAACTAAGCATTTATTTCTTAATTGTATTTATTCAATCTTACGCATATATAACGCTATTACTATCCATTTTCTTGCCATTACTCTATTTTTAATTTTTTTTCACTAAATTCCTCTTGATTATAATTCCCTTTATAAGTCTTGCCAATAATCTTTCCGTATTCTCTCCTTTAATCTGCTTTCTTTTTAAAGTCCTATTTATTTGTTACTTAGAGCTAAAAATGAGAGAAATGTTATAAATATATTTATATTATAAGATGTCTATAAATGTATTTGTATTATAGTGAATATTTATTTTGAAAAAAATTAGGATGAATTATTTCTATAAATAGAGGGGTTCTTTTCATTATGAAATCATCCTTCACGAGAAATAATAATTATTCTCTCTTCTCTCTTTTTCTATAATATTCTTCCTTTCGCTTTATTATTTTACAACACGTTATCAGCACAAGACTCGAACCAAAATATAATTGAGTATTATAGATCATATGAATATATCCCTACCTGAATTATTTCGATATTAGCCATAATCAACCAGTAAATTTTCTCTTTCATTTTATTGGACTCGTCATTAATTACCGTTTTGCTATCAGTTATGTTTTCTCTATATCTCAGCAGTGGTATTTATTTCTCTATCTTGTGGGTCGTGGCAAAGAAAATTATTAAAATTCCATCAAATCATATAATGATTCTGGTGACAAAGGAATATATGATCACCAACATATATACATACGATGATCATTGTTTTTTTAAAAAATTAATTTTTAAATTTCTTTTTAGGTTCTGATAGTCATATTATTAATATTATATTTTTCCTTTTCGACATGACTAATCTTATGAAATTTGAGGTCTGGTTGTTCTTCAAATTCGGGTAAGAACTGCCTTTCATGGGTGTTGGATGCTGAAACTCCTTATGGATGCAATGAGTCTTGGAATATGCCATTAAAAATGAAAATAAAGCATCAAACCAAGATTGTGCAAGGTTATGATATTCTTGCATCATCATATTGGCGAAATTCCTGAAAACAGATATCTCATGGTTAAGGATCCACTTGTTTTGTAGAATAGCCTGAAAGGAAGGTATGACCACCTGAAATGGTCATCCACCCAAATGCATGATATGATTGGATGCATATGAGGGTTTCAAGATTATAAGTTTGTACATATGAGGTATAACTTTCTGTCATGTTCAAAATTATTTTGATTAAAACTATGTGGAGAGACTATTAATGATGTTGATATGATGAAAATATGTGGTAGTACATAAAATTAATTGAGAGCTCCGAAAGTGCTAATATTCTGCGGAGGAATGATATTCATAATATTGTATTGTAATCTCAAAGAAAACATAAGTTTCAAAGACATTGAAAAATAAATAAATTGAGATTATAAATTATGGGAAGATCTAATATTTTCATATTATTACAATTGAAGCGGGTTATAAATATTTATGTAAAAGATTACCCGACATTTTCTTTTATTTGTAGTACATAAATATGAGTATGACGACGAAATCACTTGCGAAAGTAAACTAGAAGTTTTACTTAAATAAAGATAAGTTGGCATACTTAGGTTGGTCATTGGTTGAATGTGATGCGAAATAATTGTGAATTCACGTGGTTATATGTTGAAGAAATAAGAGATTCTTCAAGAATTCTTGTGTTGCTTGTTCTCATGATAGAATGATCATTATATCAGCTAAGATTGAGATTATATTCTGAATATTTGAAACTTATAAAAGTGAATATGACTGTTCACTGCCCATATGACGGTTTGTTATTATATAATTTTAATAGATATATCTATGGTACATTATCACATGTGCTTTGATATCAACTTTCAATTGATTTTTGCAAGGTTTTTGCTTGAATTGTTAAATTAAGAGCACGGTTCCAAATTATAAAATGTCATGTTGATAATGTTGGTTATATCTAAATTGGTTTAGTAGAAATTGTATGCCTCCATTTATAGTTAGACCACCATTGATTATGAGAATAAAACCCACAAATAAGTTGGTATAGAGATATGTTTGTTTAACATGCTTACTTAGATGCATCAAGCCTACAAGGTTCTTCTATCACAATTGGTTGGGGTCAGAACCAAATACTTTCATCTAAAAAATTGAATGTACGGTATATGATTCAGTGCTCCATCACAGCATACAAAAGATGAGTCCCAAAAATAAGGTTTTGGGGTAAATGTTAGTTTTCCTAACATAAGGGGAGAGAATTCTTAATTGAAAATGGTGTGTGATGAATTATCTAGATCTTCAAAAAAAATGTAACTTAAAGTTCAGAAATAATTCACTTGCAAAATATTGCAAATCAACTGCCAGATGTATTGCTGACCGCATTATAAACCAGTTGCAAATGCTCTAATGAAAAATAGAGTCCTTGAGGACAAGTCTGACACGCCTTTGAAGCTTGATGGAGTCAATCGATTCTGAAAATAAAAACTCCTTGAAGGAGAAGAGCAAATTATCAAGATAGTCAGAATAATGGTAAATTAACAAAAGGAAGCACCGCGACATAATACTTCATAAAACCTTGAAGAGTTTAGGTACGGAAATGATGAAAAATGAAGAGATCTCAATACGTTATGTCCGATATTGGACGAATATCAAAAAATATTAAGTCATTAACGATACCACCTTCGATATAATGTCTCGCTCAATATTATAAATATTGACGAGGATCCTAATTGTCAAAAGTATGGACAGATCAATAGTTGACCAAAATAAAAACAAGCAATTCAAGTATAATGCTAATGGGTATAAATGGATTCTTGTGGCGCAAGGTTTTCATAGAGATACATAATTATATGGAGAGGTCCTCACAGTGGTAGTTACAATTATTTTGAGTTTGCTAATAAGTCTGGCAATACATGAAAAAAATTGATATGCATATAATGAGCTATTTTCATGTCTAAATAAACAATGGATGTGAGATTGCTTAACATAAATAAGAATCAATTGATCTCATGAAAATGGTTAAAAATACAGATATTTTAGTACAATTGGTGTACTTATATATCCTGCTATTATTATCCATGATATAATATTTTAGTAGGTAGTGAGTGAAAAGTACTGATATGAGTTTATTATTTCTAACCAATATTGTTAAAGGATTGTCGGTTTATGCAATGCGAGGAGGATATTAATTTTATATGAATATTGCAGCATGCATAGCACTGAAAAGAGGATTCATAAAAAGAGATAAAATGAAACATATTTCTCCAAAGCTTTGTACTCATACAGGCTTCATAAGAATGGTGATATCAACGTGCAACAGATTTGTTCAAGTGACAATGTGGCCAGTGATTTATTCACCGTCTCTACCAACATCAATTTTGAAAATGATACACAAGATTAGGATGCGATTCAAGTTTTGGATTGATGTTCTCATTAGGAAATTAATACTCTTTCTACTCTTTTTTCCTTGCAGTTTTGTTCCCTTTAGGTTTTTCTTGTAAAGTTTTAATGAACAGCCAAATGCATATTATTAGATATATGTACTCTTTTTTTCACTTCACTAGAATTTTTTCATTGGATTTTTATAGTAAGATTTTGAGGTATATTATCCTATCAATTAAATATTTAAGGGGGAGCGTTATAAATATATTTGTATTATAGTGAATGTCTATATAAAGGTATTTGTATTGTAATGAATGTGTAAGTATGCACGTATTATAGTTAAGGTCTATCTTTTGAAGAAAAATTAGGAAGAATTATTCCTATATGAGTTTTTCATTATAAATCATCATCCATGAACATAAATAATAATTATTTGTTTTATTATTTCATAACAAAAGATCTAAAATATAAGGCATCAACTTTTTTACAAAGAAATTCCTACTAATCCAAGAGGCATATTGTCGTAATTATTCAATTAAAAGAAGAGATAATTAAGGGCATTTAGTCAAATGACTCTTATGTTTTGGTTGAGTATACCAAAATCTGAAGTGCAGTAATTAATTTATTGTTTTCTGTTATAAACATATTTGTATTATAGTGAATGTCTATAAAGGTATTTGTATTGTAGTGGATACATGTGTTTATATTATAGTGAAAGTCTATGTTTTTGGAGAAAAGTTAGGAGAAATTATCCCTATAAATAGAGGGTTCTCCTTCATTGTGTTCATCCCTTCGAAGCCAAGAACTTCTCTCCTTTTCTCTTTCTACAATATTCTTATTCTTTTTCTTTATTATTTTATAACACGTTATCGCCTGAGTCTGCCTTGAGCACTCACTTTGAAAGATCTGAGGTAAGAAAAATTAAAATTTCTTTTTCAGAAGATGTATTACTTAACCACAAGGTGATATTCCTTTGGGGATATTGTTCAACTAAGACTCTGTCTCAAATTTGAAAATACCCATCTTCTTTCTTTTAATATAGTAATCTTACGAAATTTGATTTCGTTGCCTTTTAATTCAGGCAGAACTACCTTTCATGGGTGTTGGATGCTGAAATCCATATGGATGCAATGGGTCTTGAAGACACCATTAAAAGTGACAACAAAGCATCAAAGAAATACAAATAGATGCAATGGGTCTTGGAGACACTATTAAAGTGAAGAAAAGCATAAAATCCATATGGATGCAATGGGTCTTGGAGACACCATTAAAAGTGACAACAAAGCATCACAAATTCATAGATACAATGGGTCTTGGAGACACCATTAAAAGTGAAAAACAAAGCATCAAATCAATATCAGTGCTAAGGCTATGATATTCTTACAAAAATTATCATCTTTGAAATTTTTAAATTGAATATCTCATGATTGAGATCCACTTGAGCTTTAATGGAATGGCCTAAAGAAAGGTATGACCACCAGAAGGAGGGTCATCCACCCAAAGGCACGATATGATTGGATTCCATCAAGACTATAGAATACGTTTATGAGTATAGCTCATCAACATTCAAAGTATTTCAGTTGAAACTATGTGGAGGAAACTATTAATGATGTTCATATGATTGAATATGTGGTAGTACTAGAAATTAATTGAGAGTTCTGGAAAGCCAAGTATTACTACCTGAAGGAATGAAATTGTTGTAGTAAGTCTCAAAATAAAACATAAGTTTCAAAGGACATTGAAAAAAAAATGAGACTATAAATTATCGGAAGATCTAATTTCTTCATGCTACTAGTGAAACGGGTTTTAAATATTTATGTAAAAGATTACCCGCCGTTTTTTTTTATTTATAGTACATAAATATGGGTATGATGATGAAATCACATAAGAAAGTAAACTAGAAGTTTACTGAAATAAGTTGGCCATAACCAGTTGGCCATCCCGATTCAAATGTGATACAAAAATAATTAAGAATTCACGTGGCTATATATTGAAGAAATAAAGAGTTTTCAAAATTCTCTTGATGCTTGTTCGTGATAGAATGATCTTGATCAACTAAGATTGGAATTATATTCACTGAAATTTTGGAACTTATAAAGGGTGCGATTCATTCTTGCCTATCATGTGAACCGTTTGCTATGGATGCATCTATGGAATGGTCCACATGTATTTTGATATCAACACAATTGATTTTTTATAAGGTTGTTGCTTTCGGGTATTAAGTGGAAACAGTTCCAAGAATATAAATCATATTGATAATGTTGATTCATATCTATGGTTTAGAAAAAATTATATGCCTCAATTATAGATAAATCATTGGTTGAGATTAAAACTCCCAAATAAAATTTGATACATTAGAGATATGTTAATTTAACATATAAGCAACACTTAAATGCATCAAGCCAGCAAGTTTCCCTATCACAATTGGTTCTAAGGGTCAGAACCAAATAATTTCACATCTAAATTTAAATGTCGATATATGATTCCAATTGCTCCACCACAGCACTTTTAAGATGGGTCCCCAAATGATTTTGGGGGTAAGTAGTTTCTAACATTAGGGGAAAAAGTGATTAGCAACTGAAAATTGAGTGTGGGATGAATTATCTAGATCCTCAAGAAAAAAAAAGTGAACTTAAAGTTCAATAGATAATTCACTTGCAAAATATTGCAAATCAATTGCGAGATATATTTGTGCTCTATTTTTATAATTCGGTTGCAAATGCTCAATGAAAAGGTCCTTGAAGGGTAGAGATTCTGCTTGAACGCCTGAGCGTGATAGACCAGCGGTTCCAAATAGACTCCTTGAAAAAAGAGAGGAGCAAATGATTAAGATGGCCATAATATGAGACAATTTTCCCAAAATTAGGGAGAAAATTGAAATCAAAAGAAGAGAATTTTGTGGAAAAATCTATCACTGTCTTATCTTGATCCGATGCTTCTATTTTTGAGCAAGAAGTACAAAAGATTATTCATCTGCAGAAAATTACCAAATCAAATGCCCAGACGCATTTACAGATTTTAAAGAATTACTAAGTCATATATTCTTGCAGAGAGAATGTCCCAATTGAATTGATGTCTGAGGACCCATCTACTAGTATCCATAACCCAATGAGTCCAGCACCTAAGCGTGGTAGGCCATTAGGTTCTAAGAGATCGAAATCCTAGAAAAGAAAAATAAATGGTCAAGATGACACTACATTAGAACCACATATGGAAGTTCAAGACTTGGTAAAATTTGATATTCATGAAGAAATCAATGACCTTCAGACTCAAGAAAATGAGGAACTATCGCAAGATTAAGTGATGCTGAGATTAATCGATCAAAAATAATGGTGGATTATGTCTTTGCATATAATGTTGCAACAAAAATCATGCAAGATAGTGGGGATCTTGAACCTCAATCATCCTGAATGTGACAAAGAAATGATTAGCCAAAATGGCGAAGCAATTCAATCAGAATTGAATTCACTTGTCAAGCGTGAAGTTTTTGGACCCATAGCTCAAACACCAAATGGTATTAAGCCTGTTGGCTATAAATGGGTTTTTACATTGCAAGAAAAGAAATGAGAAAAATGATACAAAGGTACAAAGCCTTGTTGCACAAGGATTTTCTAAAAAAAGGCACAATTGTCGACTATGAAGAGACATATGCACCAGTTATGGATGCAATAACATTGCGTTATCTTATAGTTTCACTGTCCATGAGAGACTTATGCATTTGATGGATGTAGTTACATCTTATCTTTATGGATCACTTAATAATGAGATATACATGAAAATCTGAAGGATTTAAAATGCACGAAGCATATCATTCAAGTCTCAGAAATGTATTCAATTAAGGTGCAAGAATCATTGTATGGTTTGAAGCTCAATCTGGACGCATGGTATAACCGTCTTAGTGAATATTTATCTAAGAGAGGTTATATAAATGATGAAATTTGCCCATGTATTTTTATAAGAAAACAACATCGGAGTTTGTCATACTTTACATTTATGTAGATGACATAAATCTTATTGGAACTCCAATAGAGCTTCGAAAGGCAATTGATTATTTAAAGAAGGAATTTGAGATATGAAAGACCTTGGAAAGACAAAATTATGTCTTGGTTTGTAAATTGAGCATTTGAAAAATTATGATATGAACATTATATATATACAAACAATATTTTTAATAAAAAATCAAATATTAAAAAATTTTATATGGATGGCGCACATCCATTAAGTACTCCTAAGGTGTTCGATCACTTGATGTGAATAAGGATCCATTCCGACCTCAAGAAAGGAATGAAGAAATTCTTGGTCCTGAGTACCATATCTTAGTGTGATTGATACGCTAATGTATCTTGCTAACACTACAAGGCATTATAGCCTTTTCGGTTAATTTGTTAGCAAGGTATAGTTCTCTGCTCTAGGAGGCATTGGAATGGGATAAAACACACCAATGCGGTATCTAAAAAGGACTACCGATATGGGCTTATTTTATTCTAATAATTGCGGTCGATCTTTTAGCTATGCCGATCTTTGGGTATTTGCTCCCGACCCACACAAAGAAGCTCGATCTCAAACTGGTTACCTGTTCATATGTGGAGGTACTTCAATATCTTGGAGATCTACAAAGCAGTCTCTCGTAGCTACTTCATCAAATCATGCTGAGATAATAGCTATTCATGAAACAAGCCGAGAATGTGTGTGGTTGAGTCCATGATACATCTCATTAAGAAAAATGTGGTTTAAGCGTGACAAAGTACCCACAATTTTGTCTGAAGATATCTTTGCATGCATAGCACAACTAAAGGGAGGATTCACAAAAGGAGATAGAACGGAGCACATCTCGCCAAAGTTTTTCTACACTACATGAGCTCCAAAAGAATGGTGATATCAAAGTGTGCAACGATTCGTTCAAGTGACAATGTGGCTGAATTTATTACCAAATCTCTACCAGCGCAGCTTTCAAGAAGATGGTGCAAAAGATCGGGATGCAAAGATTCAAGGATGTTGTCATTGGGGAGTTAATACGCGTTGTACTCTTTTTTTTCTTACGAGGTTTTGTCCTTTGAGTTTCCTTATAAGATTTTTAATAAGAGGCAACCAAAAATGCGTATTATTAGATATGTGTGCTCTTTTTCCTTCACTATATTTTTTTTTCCCACTGGGTTTTCTAGTAAGGTTTTAACTTGAGACACGTTATCTATCAAATGAACGCATTCAAGGAAGTGTTATAATCATATTTGTGTTATAGTGAATGTCTATAAAGGTATTGTATTATGCGTTTTATGTGTTTATATCATTGTGGTCTATCTTTTGGAGAAAAACTAGGAGAAATTATCCCTATAAATGGGGGTTATCTCATTAATATTTCATCCCATCAAGAGAAATAAAAACTTCTCTCCTTCTCTCTTTCTCTACAATATTCTTGTTCTTTCGTTATTATTTTATAACATTTCTTTAATTTAAAGAAATACAAATTAATTAATCAGTGAAAGTGGTAGTCTATATATATACAAGTAAAGTAGATTTTCCTCATTAAGTAATAGTTTTTCAGATTAATAGTAAACAAAAGGAGATTAGTTGGATTTGGGATTCGTGAGAATTTAGCGTAACAAATATGATTGCTTAAAGCATTTGGCTTCTGTATCTTAGCCTTAAGAATAGGACACATTTCTAGTCTAGTCTAGTTAATTAAAAGAAAGAAGGAAAAAAACAAAACAAAACACCAAATGAGCAAATACCCCACCTCGTGGATTGACCTTAAGAATCTAGTGAAGGTAAAGAAGAGAGACGTGCAAATAATGAAGCAAAATATGTGAGGGGACATTCCTTTGTTCCTTAATCTTCTTTCTAGTTTCCAATTTAATCTCTATTATTTTTAATGTGTTAAAACAAATTCCCCTCTGCAAGTGCATGATTGACCTCATTTACTTCTGCTTGGGTCAAATGTGGCTGTGACGGTATCTAACTAACCGCTATTTTGGGGCCGGTTTGGGTGCAACTATTTTTAAAAAATATTGCTCTCTCCCTCTGAATTATATTTGTTAATATGGACTAAGTTCGTTGTACTGATCTAGTTTACCCCATAATTTAATAGGATTAGATTATAATTTTAGAGCTCATTCAAAATAAGAGATTTTTAGCGGTTCAGATAAATTCATTGGTCCATGGGACTTGAGCAAAATAAGTTTGGACAGGTCCTAAGGCATAATAAAAAATTTATTAAAAAATATAAATAAAATAGAGTACTAAAAATAACTAGAGGAGCCAAACTTCAAAAAGTCAAGTATACTTAAACCATCATATATTAATATTACAAAGTCCAAAAACTCATTAATTATTTAGTTTTCATATTAATATCTCTATTTAGTTCGAAGGATATCATGTCAAAAGTTGTTCAATTATGTCCATGTCGGAATGTCGTGTGTCTTGTAGGGTTGTGCCCAAGATATTTGCATAGAATAATAGTTATTTACAGATTGAACTCATACAATCAAATCTTTACTTGAAACCAAATTTAATAAATATTATTGAAGTTATATTATTTGTGATTTAAGACTTAACAAGCAAGTAGTAACACCATGTAATATTTTCTTGTATATATTTATTTAGCATTTAAAATTAGAATTTAAATTAATAAATTATTTTTAAAATATTCTTTTTAAAAAGTAAGGGCCTGACCCAGCCCCCAACCCATGTATTGAGGTGGGTTTGCTGTTTTATGGCTCTAGAAAATGATGGGCAAACCCATTTGACAGGTCAAACTTTAAAACTTATGGGCTAACCCGAATAGATTGAGTTAGTCCATATTGACAACTTTCTGCTCTAAATTTTTCATCTTCTTTTCTTTTTAATCATTTTCAAAAATTATACGCGCGCGCACACATATATATATTAGTATTCATTCTATCCTGAAATATATGAATTATATTTGCTTCCGAAAGTTAAATTGTACGAACATTGACTAGTATCTTAAACTATATTTCTTCATCATATTAAAAAAAAACATTACAATTTATAGTATTTTATATAGTTTTCGAATAATTATTATTCTAATTCAATTTAACTTTAAAAATTAATTAAATTGACTTCTAAAATAATATGATAAGCATTTTGGGACGAAATAACAACTTAATCTTAAATTTTTCATTTTATATAATATATAAAAATACAAATATTTATGACTTACTTTAAACCTTAAATTTTCCTTAAATTTTAAAATCTTTTCTTTTATTTTTATATTTCATAAACGTCAAATACTATTACATAAATCGCGGATGGGGAGAGTATAAATAAAAATCGAAAAAGCTGCATCTAATCGAATAGACTAGTCTTTTTTCTTTTCGTCTTTCTGAAGTTTGAAATTGCTATTTTTTTTAAAAGTTCAATTACACCCTTTTGCTTTCTGTTTAATTTGAAGGGAATGTATGAGACGATGTGAAAGCCGCAATACAGTGGCAGACACATACAGATCTTTTGCAATTACAATATCCATGTCTTGTTATAAATCATAAATTTCAAAAAAATTCTTATTTTCTTATTTAAATTTTTTCTAATTATATAAATTGAGATAACGTGAAAAATATATATTTAACTTATGTACAATTGTTTTTTCCTTGATTAGAGGTATCAGTTTCGAGGTACATGGGTGTGCTTCCTTTCAATGGATCCTATGCGGCATGAATTCAAATTAATCAAGTCTCAATGCAAACACCGAACACCAAAAAACTTATGTACACTCACAATGTATTTATATGATATAATAGTTTTATCTATCACGTAACTAGCTAATTCTACTTGTTATATGCAAGTTCTTGTGGTTATCTTTTAAATGATTTAATATTAAAAATATTTCTATAGAATAAGTTAGGGCATATAAAGGTTAAACTCATACATAATTATGAAGTAGATATTTTCAACCAAGAGTGGTTGCAAAGCTTATCTCTTTCAATGTTCTGCTGCTCTTAAATAGATAACAAAAACAAAGACAGCTGAAAACAACACGACAAAAATACAAGTGAAAAAAAACTTGCATGGTTTTTCAATGTGATTTTCCTCTTTGTGCAACTAGTATACTACTCTTGCAAATCAAGATTACCAGTTGAACAAAAACTAAATAAGAAAGAAAAAAAAATGAATTACGTGTGATCAATTAATTATAAAGTTGAAACTAAATAAGAAGATTAATTTAAGTGACATTCAAAAATAAATAAATAAATAAATTACAAGCTGACCAGTTTTGTAGTCACAATCTAATTGTAGCTAGTAAGCGAAGGATAAACACAAACATTAAGCATGCATTTATTGACTAGTAAGTCAGATGTCGTTGTTGAGAGCTCCTTTTTATTTACTTTTAAATAATAGATTACTCTAATATACTGACATCCAAAAATAAAACTTAACAGGTTAGTAACCATCACGTAATGACAAAACAACATGCTTTCTAATATTTTGTACTAATAAAAATTAGTGGGATAGAAACAAAAATAACATGATGATGAAATTAGCCGTCCGAATTAGTTGGTTTAGCAAGCAATTGATAGAGTTGAAATCATTATTTAAATCATTAAACATGCTGATGCTTGGTTGTCGAGATATAATCGTTTCCAACCTTTATTTTCATTATTTATCTTGACTAACCCCATATTTATTATTAAGTTTTGTATTTTATTTTATTTTTTAATAATGAAAAAGAAAATCAAACTCTCATCAATAAGGTGAGACTCAATCACTAAACTATTAAGATTTTTAAGGTTTGTATTTATCGATGGATTTTCAACTTATCTGAGCCAAATTAAACCGATGAGACTCAATCACTAAACTATTAAGATTTTTAA
This sequence comes from Datura stramonium, assembly GCA_018107945.1. Classification (NCBI taxonomy): domain Eukaryota; kingdom Viridiplantae; phylum Streptophyta; class Magnoliopsida; order Solanales; family Solanaceae; genus Datura; species Datura stramonium. Next base: position 59,063 of record JACEIK010003716.1, on the reverse strand, counting down.
GGTTTGTATTTATCGATGAATTTTCAACTTATCTGAGCCAAATTAAACCTCCTACACTCATGCCTCTTCGAGAGGACTGACAGGTTGTAGGCCTGTAAAATTTGAAAGGATATAATAATTTAGGCAAATTTTACATTAAAAATGATAAGAAAAAGTACAGTGGCATATATAATAACACATAACAAAACAAAATTGCATGATATGTGCATTTTTTAATTTTGATTTTGTATTCAATATTCGTATTTGCTTTGGGCCTTGATTAATTCAGAAGTGCATAGTGGGTCTACTGGGATTCTTCCATTTCCATAAAAAAAAACATGCTTCTGAACACGCTTCCAAATTTCCTTAATTTCAAACACAAAAATTCTCCATTGAAATCTTATTCGAAGCTTCAAAATGCACATAAATTATCCAATAAAAATCATCCATTGAAATCTTCCTCGACACTTCAAAATACATGGAATTTACCCCATGAAAATCCTCCATTGGAATATCCTTCGATGCTTCAAAAATATACAAATTTAGAGAAGTCAATCCTTCATTGAATTGCTTCGAGATACATAGATTTAGAGTCACAATAATCCGCCATTGAAGTACTTCCAAATACATGAATTTACGATAGAAGAAATTCGCCATTGATGTCTCCTTTGGGGCTTCTGAATACACGAATAGCACATTGATTGAAGGCAAGCGCAATGTCCAATATTATAATTTTAATTCAGAATTCTGAACACTTAGGATGTGGACAATTGTTATATTAATTACACTATCGATGAAATTGTGATCAAAGAATATTCATTCTCCAGAGACCTTGTTGCGACAATTTCTCCGCCCTGGGAATCGACAATATTCTTAAATCAATTCAAATTAAATGTACATTCTAAGAAAGTTTCATGTCAATGAAAATACACAATGTCATAAGAGTTAGGGTGTATGTCGAGTTGAAGAAAGAGCAAAGAGATTTCAGAAAATATCCATTATGTATAATGAAAAAGGACAAGCAATTGGATATCAATTTCTCAAGAGGAAGTGTAATTGAAGGTGACATAGAGCCAAGACAAAATGGATACTTGCATACATCGATTAACATAGACTTACGTACAACCTGAATATATAATATACACTTTGACTAAACTTTATATATGTATGAAATTGTATGTGGAGGCAGTATACTGCTGTTGCGCCCCAGCGCACGCGATCGTACAAGTAATACAATGGCTCTTTTAAGAGCCGGATGTCGAACCTACAGGGACTGGACTGATTCAGCATATATTTAAGTTCAAGTATTAATTTAACCTTCACAAGTGTTGATTTAAGATCATGCGAAATCAAAAGGTGTTGAGGGNGTATTAATTTAACCTTCACAAGTGTTGATTTAAGAGATTTTAGATAATTGTAATTAAATCTAGGGGTAATCACAAAATAATTGAGAAATAATAATAAGAAGCAACTAGAGTTAAGGCCTGACAATCATGCAATGCTACAATTCACATTAGTTCAAGTATTTAAAATTCAGTTGTTGTGTCACAGAGTTGAAATGCAGTGTTCATGGTCTTTCGAGCCTCTAAACACAATAAACTAATCTCACACCTACATCGTTGAGCGGAGATATGACGTCCTAATTCATGAGCAATTTAACACTATGGATGTGGTTTACGGGGTTTATGCCCTCGATTGTGGACTTTCTTACCTCTAATCATTTAACCTAACTTAGCTTCACAACTACTTCTAAGAGCGGTGATGTGACAATTTCAAGTTGGTGTCTAGCTATCATCCCGTTTTATTAACCAAGCAAGAAAAATTAGGTATATTTTCTATACTAACCGCGAATCTTATCGTAAATACAAGAACTTGCTTTCTACATTCTTTTGTTCTAACCTAGGGTTACTCTGTCGAGCTTTTGCCTAAGCTTAGCAAGTTTGTTTTCATGGTGCTCAAGCATAAAGACAACAATAATTAAGAATGCAAGACAAAACAACAACTAAAACTCAAACTAACGATGAATTCAAGCATTTACATTCATATCATGTAGCCTCAACCCTAGAGGAAGGGTTTTAGCCACTCATGTTCGTACAATTACTCAAAATCATAATTAAAGTAACGTACTTACAAGAATGATTAAAAGTGAATGACAAACTTTGAACCCTAGGTGAAGTTCTTCTCTTCTCCCTTCGCTCATCTCTGCTTTCCCAAAATATTTACGTGATAAAATGATTTTAGAAGCTAAGAGTCCTATTTATAATAAATGAAAAATTGCATTTTGTTGTGGGTGAACTGCCTCCATGACACGCCACTGGTCGCGCCAATCTAGCAGCGTGTCACGGCTCCATCACGGCAGGCCACTGGAATTTGACATCAGGTGTCCATGGCATGGGCGTCGCCTAGCGTGGCACAGAGGGCATCGCGTGGCACAGAAGCAACACAAACCTCTACTGTTCCTCGGCCGGATGGCATTGTTTCTTAGAGCGCAGATGCTAGGCGTGGCACGACCCCTAGAGCGCCTACCTCATGTCGTGACACGGACCTTAGCGCGCAGCTTGTGCTGCGTGGCATACTGCCTTGTCCGGCAGCTCACATATCGTGCCATCTTCATGCGATCTTCCTCTAAAATCTTCCAATGTTCCTCCTTGCTCGTGCATCGTCATATTTAACCCATCCTTAGCATTTTACACCTATAAACAAGGGCTAATCACATTGGTTAATTTATACACATAAATATACAAAATCATACAAGAATGTAATTATTTAATTTGACAAACATGAATAAACTAAGTTATAAAATAGCACTTGGGCGTGTAAATATGCCCAAGATCACTACCCTACACTTAAAGCCTTGTTCATCCCATTCTATTACATCTCATGCACACGAAGAACTCACACATAGCAATTGAAGCAAGAAAATTCAAGTTAAGGCTACAAGGATTGTTTCATCTGGCAAGTTTAAGATAGAGCATGTAGTATATAACCACTAAAATCACATACAACTAAGTTAAGACCTCCAAACCTCAAGAATCGACTTTTAAACTCAGCAAATTCATGCAAATCAACCAAGTAAGACATCCGACATGAATTTTATCCTTCATCAAACATGTTCCCTCACAATAAGAGAGACACCCATCTTTCACTCACAAGTTTTCAAATTATAACATGTATGGGTATATGAATAAGAAATAAGCTCATTCTCACAAAGAATTCACATTCAACATGTATTGACCCATAAGCTTGCCTTTAGTGTTTTGCTTCACTAATTCAGGAATGTTTGAAAGTAAGATTAAGTAGGACTTAGTGGGTTGTAATGTATGTTATGGGACGGGTAGGTACTATTCTGGCCAGTAATAGTAACTATCTTCTCTAAGCGCTTTTAATACATCACACTTTCATTACGGATATCTATCTTCTTACTTCACCTTTATTCTTTTCAACTCCCATTTTCCTCTTTGTTTCCCCATTTCATTAGGCACACTTAGGCTATTAGTAAGGAGTACTTAAGCAATTTTTTCGCTCTTTTTTCTTTTACTCCTACTAACACTTATGCATTTTTAAACAAGTGCACCTCTAGTCTTTTCTTCAAATCCCACAATCACTATTTTCCTTGTTTTTCCACCTTCTCACTCCTTAACTTCTTTTGCATTTTCACTTAAGCGCTTAAGAGTTTTTGATCAAATTCAAGGCTAATAAAAAGAAAGGATTAATCTTAAATTGTGGCTAGTAAGAATAGGCTAAAGGCTCAACGAGGCTAACTAGGATCATATATCAAGGTAGGTAAAGGCGATGGACAAAAATTAGGCTCATTCAACAAAATGCCTAAATCATCTCCTACAATCGACTTCCCTCATTTCGTTTTGTATACAAACCAGGAAAGTTATAGACACTACACAATAGCATGAAATATTCAACAACCTTACACTCATAGCACATGCTCAATTCAAGACAGATTCAGTAGACTCTTAACTCAGCTAATCACAAGAATTCAGAATTAAGCTTTAAGCACATCGAGTCACATTAAAGAGCCTAGGTGTCTCAACCAAAGTTATAAAATTGGTTAACATGCTTCTCAATTAAAACCACTTGCATCTCACAATCATGTACAATACATATGTAATACCCCGGAAGTGCCTAAGATTAGACCCGGAATTTAAAATTGAAAGTTTGTTGAAACTGGAAAAAATGTTGTAGGACGGACGACCCAACAGATCGTTGGTCCAACCAACAACCCATTAGAAGCAGTCGTGGGAGGAGTTGGTCTAGTGTCAGTGAGTAACAATGGACGAAGTAATGGCCCATCATGAGAGGTTACGAGTCATGGTCACGAGTCGTTGTAGGGGGATAGGTATATTTTCCAGTGGACCTAACGGAAGGCAACCACGACTCATTGAATGAAGTAACGAGTCGTGGTGAGGCTCATTGGAAGGACTAGTGCAGGATTTGAATGGGGCAAACAACAGACAATATGACGATCCGTCAGATGGAAGGAAGACTCATCCTTTCTAGTCGTGGTTCAAACCTGAGACCAATAATTTTGGGTAGTGCAGACAACGGATGGATACCACGAGTTGGTATCCTCCAACGATCCGTTAGTCCGGTCGTTGGTTCGCTCAGTGCAGATTTTCAAGGTTTCTCATTAAGAGTATTTTCGTCATTCCTACGCTCTAAGGTCCTAAACTACGCCGTTTAAGTTATTTTCTGAGTGTATTAATATAGGTTAAGCCCTTATAGCCTATTCATTCTCATGCATGCAAAAGTTAGAAATTTTTTTAAAGGTGATCAAACTAGTCTTCAAGGTTTCTTCATCAATTTCCTTTGGGCTTTCGAAGAGTGGTGAGAATTGATTTTTCCTAGGTATGTAGGGTTATGAATGAGTATTTCGTTCACACTCATGCCCAATCTCTCCTAATTCATGAAGTTTGATCCAAAATCTTATGAGGTTTTGACTTAAATCTTGTGAAATTCTAATGATCTATTAATGGTTTATTATCTTTCGTGATTTACACTATATTTTTTGAATTATGATCAGATTCTACAACTATTTTGGCTATAAATTTATTGATTTTGATTTCTACTAAATTAAGCCTAGTTATGTATGTTCTATGATGAATCAAGTTATGATCTTTACTTCAATTGTTGATATTCATAAACCCATCATGATTTATGATTTGAAATATGAAATTATTCAAATGCCCATTATAAATTGATGATTTACAAAGTTTATATATATAATTTATAAGTATGCATGAATTCCATGATTTACTAATTATGTTTTTGGCTGACTCACGAGCCTTACCCACATGGCTAGTTCACGTATTTACAAGCATGTTTGTGATTATCATGATTTAACTAGACCATGAATCTCATGCATATTATAATATGAGCACTATATATATTTTGGAAGTAGTATTTAACACAGAGTAGGTTCGGGGCCTAGGTTCTGCCCTGAATCTCAAAACTACGTGCCACCGTAGGACATGATGAGACCTCCCTTGTGACTGTCTCCTTGCCCAAATGGGCCCTTTCATGTGTGATATCAAGCCTTTCATGATTCTACCCTTGACAAGGTACGAACACCCTCCCGACTAGGGTTATAGGACAGGCTCCACGTGTGCTCATATGTGGAATGTCGGTTATAAGAATCTCCCATTGTTCCTCATGAATTATACATGTTTATGATTATGTATATTGGCTCAAGTTATGTTCAATGAAGCTTTTCTCTTATGATTATGACTACGACTGAATTACGAATATTTTGAAAATCTTGAGTCTTATGTTATCGTATGCTATTTATGTTAAGAGCATGTTGTCCTACTCTCATGGTCATTTATGAGCTTTTATATATTTTAAATGTCCGTTTTACTTACCTTACATACTCGGTACATTCCACGTACTAACCACATACTCTATGATGTATCATTTTATGATGCAGGACCCGACTCTCAGGCTCAACCTCGTCAGTAGTCCATTTCAGAGTTTAGCTATCATCCAGCTTGTTGGTGAGTCCTCATTCTCCGAGGACCATTTGATTAGACATTGATGCTTTCTTTTAGTTTCAGTTGTCGGGTTAGTTGGGTATGTTTTCCCATCAAACTATCTGTTATGTTAGAGGCTTTTAGACTATATATAGTACTCCACTGTTATGTATTTAGTCCATACCAATTATCATGCTATGCTATGTTATGTTCATGCTTCCGATATGTTTATATGTTAAGTATTCCATTTTGATGTATGAAGTTAGATGAATATTCATGTTATGGGTCGATTTGGAGTCTCTCGGGGCTCCTTGTCCTGTGTTACGATTCGGATCTATGTTTAGGTTGTGACAACATAACAAGGACATCAAACTATCAATCAGCTCAGGGTTCAAACACAACACCTATTGACTAATTATCCCTCAAGACGGTCGTCATCCATCCATCATTGGGAAAAGTCCCTAACTAAGACTAACACCATCATGTACAGATAAAGAAAAATTCTATTTCTTGGTTCAAAGTGCCCCCTTCGAAAAAAAACTGAAAAAAAAATCAAAGGGTGGGTGAATTGTGCTCAACTTCAACTTTATCAATACACCCAATTCAGACCAAGCACCAACTTCACCCGAATTGATTAAGCACAAAATTTTTGAAATTTCCCTATCACCCCACACATGAATTATGCTATGTCCCCAAAGCATCAAATACAATCAACACAAGGGTGGGAAATATTTCCTGATGCCTCTAGGCCTAGTTAGCAGCATATTTTTTTGCATTGTTGAACATGTGGGTCACCGATCCCACACTCATCTTTTGTCATGCTCCTAGCTTTTTATTACCTGGGTACTCAGACTTCCCCTGAATCTGTGCTTAACAAACAAAAAAAAACAACACAAGTGAAAATAACAAAATACAACATAAACTGAAATGAAAAGGTACCTGTGGTACTCTTGGGTTGCCTCCCACATAACGCTTAATTTTACATCGCGGAACGACCTGGATTATCCTTCTTAGGATATCCTCAAACAAGTATTTCCTTTAAAGAACCATCTTCTCCTCCTTTTGTTTTTAGAGGGAACAACCTCCACTCTGTCCATCTTTTCTTCCATCTTCATTTTCAATTTTAGCCCTCCATCAGACTCGGGCTGAAGTGTCAACATGTATTGCAGCGGTGGACCCATGGAATCTACCACCCCACGCATAGCATCTGACCACACACTGATCTTACAAAGATCTCTGTAGTGTGTGGGTGGGTTGATCTCCTGATAGACTTTGAAGAGCTCTTCTTCCTCATTGACCCGCATTTTGAGAGTACCCACTCTCACATTTATTATAGCTCCCCCCGTTGCAAAAAATGACCGTCCCAAGATCAGGGGTACCTTATCATCAACCTTAAAGTCAAGAATTATAAAGTCAGTAGGTATAATGAATTTACCTACTCTGATGGGAAGGTCTTCTATGATTTCCTCAAGTGCCATGGTGGACTTGTCTGTCAGCTACAATATTACTCTTGTAAGCCTTTGCTTACCCAATCCCAGGGTTTTAAACAGATATAAGAGAATTAAATTGACTGCTGCCCTTAAATCACACAAAGCCCTTATAATGTTAGCTTCACCAATTTGTACAGGGAAGGTGAAACTCCCTGGGTCCTTGAGCTTTTTCAACATCTTTCTCATCACCCTGTAGCTGCACTCCTCAGTCAATGCCACCATCTGGACATCCTCCAACCTCACTTTGTTGGCCACCATATCTTTTAAGTACTTTGCGTACTTTGGCATACTCTGCAAGACATCAAGTAAAGGCAAATTGATGTGAAGTTCTTTGAAAATATCAAAGAACTTTTTGAAACATTTTCCTCCTTGCTCTTTTTGAGTCTTTGTGGGAACGATGGTGGTAGTCTCTGTGTTGGCTGCAATGATGGTTGTGCATTTATTTTGCAACACTTTGAATATCTCCTCTGCCAGCTGATTGACCCTATCTGACTAGCTCCGGCTGCACCTTATTTTTCTTTTCTTTTGGTGGTGCATCAGCCAATTGCCTGCCACTCCTTAGACTGATGGCATTGACCTATCGGGGGTTTGTATCTGTATCACTAGGTAACCCTCCCTGAGGTCTAGTGTGCTGAGCAGCTGCTAATTAACCCATCTGCTTCTCTAGATTTCGGGTGGCCATCTGCTGGTTTTTCAGGTTTGAAGCCATCCTTGCCTGATTCTCTGCCAGTTGGGTTTGAGTAGCCATGATTTTCTGCAACATCTCCTCAATGTTGCTACTTCTTGACTGACCACTGTTCTGTCCGTTTTGCTGCCGAGGCTGCTGGTAGATCTAATTCTAATTGCCACCCCAAGAAAAATTTGGGTGACTCTACCAATTTTTGTTGTAGGTGTTCCCATAATTTTATCTGTTTCTCTGAACATTCCCAACAAAGTTGACTGATTTAGGATTGGCCCCCGCAAGAATCTGCATTGTGCCCATTGTTTCCATAAATTTCACACCAGCTAGGAGCTTGCTGAATTGCAATCACCTGACCCTGCGGTTGGTTCATACTCAGTTTGTTGACCTGAATCATCATCTGGTGCTGCAATGACGCTAACTGTGCTGCCAAGGAATTGACACTATCCACTTCTATCATCCCTGCTGCTCTCTTTCCTTCCCCCTGGATGATTCACTGTGCCACTCTGGATTTCCTTGAGCAATTCTGTTTAAGAGAGTGTACAACTCATCATGTGTCATCTCCAGTGCTTTCCCACCTGATGCATAGTCTAATAGGATCTTCGTATATGGGTTTACCCTCTCTATAAAGATGTGAGATAACACCTCATTGGATTGTTGGTGATGGGGGCAGTCTCTCAGCAATGACTTGAACCTTTCCCAAGCCAAATATAAATTCTCCTCTGGTTGTTGCTTGAAACTTAAAATTTCACTTCTGAGCTTGACAAACTTGATGAGCCCGCAAGTGTACGGGTCGTACAAGTAATATAGTGGCTCTTTTTAAGAACCGAAATGTCGAACCCACAAGAACAGGAATACGGGGTGAAACCTTTTAAAGTGTTAATTTACTACAACTACAACAATGAAGACAACAGTGTAACGAAAAGGTTGTGTATTTTGGAAAATA
>JACEIK010003716.1:7923-33205 GCA_018107945.1 Datura stramonium | reverse complement strand
GTCTCCATATCTTTAAGGCGTGAATTACTGCGGCTAACTCCAGGTCGTGGGTAGGATAATTCTTTTCGTGTTTCCTCAGCTGTCTGGAAGCATACGCAATTACTTTACCGTGTTGCATCAATACACATCCCAACCCAATACCTGATGCATCCTACGACTCATCATACGACCCCTAACAGGATTGTACTGGGCGTGCCTTTCTCTCATACATTTCTTGTCTTATGCAGAATTGGATATGTGTTGGCAGCTGGTGCAACTCGTAACATGATCCCACAGTCGTACAATCCAATTGTGGTTTGGCTCTGAGAACTTTGACATCTTCTGAAGTTTTCTATGAGTGTCTTGGTACGCCTCGTAACTTGCTCCTATAAATCGTGATAACTTGTCACATCTTGAGTTCTACCAAGTCTTTAAGACGCTTGAAGCTTCCCACGGCTCCTGGTATGGGTCATAGATAGGTTCTACGATTTGTAAGTGCCACCCCGTATAAGGAGACTACTTGTGCAAATAACTCTGACATATTCCACGACTCCAGTTATGGCTCGTACCAGCTTGGTACGAATTGTATTGAGAGTCGTACTTTGCCTTTGTATTATTCCAGCCTTTTGAGTTTTTTCACGAGTCTTAGTAAGGCTCGTATTGAGATAAGTACTTGGCTGATTTTCTGCATCTTTTGCACATTTTTGCTCCAACACTTATTTTCCTGAAAACAAAGTAAAAACACCTCATATCCATATAAACATACCTAAGTCCATACTATTTTATCAGTTTTAAGCGTCGAAAGTGCTGCAAACTCACAACACATCACTAACCCAACCTAAATTCTCTTTCAAGCCTCATAAAGGTAATTGGGTAGGATTGAATGACTCTTATCACCAATCACAAACTACAAAGCGAAAATCAATCAAATTTCCATAAGCCCAAACCCAATTTTAATATATTGGAAATATTAGGGTTCACAATCCTAGATCTGGGTTTAGTTACCAATGGCTTGAAGAAAAATAAAAACAAATTAATAAGACATTCTTATCAAAAGAAATTGAAATCTTTACTCGATGAATGAGAATCTTCAATTACAAAGCTATATCTACAATCTACTAGAAACTAGAGCTAAAATTAGCTAAGTTCTACTCTCTATATTAAGTATGGACTAATAAATGTGAAAACTCCTAGAAAATTACAAGAAAAATGTATTTATACTATGCCCCAAAAATCCCATTTAATTTGAATATTGGAGTGTCGAGCATGCAGGGATGGATCGTCCTTTGAACCATCTTTTATTTTCTGCTTTTTTTCTTGACCTGTCATCCTTTGAGAGGCGGACCGTCCTTTGGAAATACGGTCCATAAATCACTCCATATTTTAGAAATCCCATTCTACGAAGCTTTGGTCAAATCTTCAATTGATGGATTGTCTTTTTAGAAGAAGGTTCGTCCTTTCAGCCATACTTTAAGGACCCATTTTACTGAGTTTCTAAAATCTGTAGCTGGGAAGAGACGGACTGAGGGGCAGACCATCCTTCAGACAGACAATCACTCTATTGCCTCGTCTTTGCAGTAGTTTTCTATCCTAAACTCTTCTCTTCTTCCAATGTCTTGGGATCCTGAAACATAGCATAATAAAGTTAGTTTCTACTTAATTTTAACTTCTAAAGACATGTAAAATGCTATGAAAAAAAGAAAAGATGTGTCGCTAATCCCTGACACATCAACACCCCCAATTTAAAGCATTTTTCTTGCCCTCAATCAAAATAAGAAGAGAAACTACCCTACACCTAACTAATGTCCCGGATTGACAAATTATCATGACCACTGTGATTATCAACAACAACTACCAACACATAAAATTCAGTCCAGCCACCCCCTCCATCAATCAAAATACAGTTTTCTTATAAATATTTAAACTAAGTTGCAACCTCTACTTATGACAATATCTCAACATGCACATGCCCAAATTAGAAGTGAAACATACTAGCCATTCAAATCTACATGGCCTCACAATTAGACCAAGAAAAGTGTCTTTTTTTGAAGTAATGACAGCGTACACAACAAGGACACACAAGATCAAGATAGAAGAGAAATGCCCTCAACTCTAACAACATATTTCACAACTACCCATATGCTTGTCCATTTACTCAAGTGCATTTCTTTTCAGATATCCAGGTTGAGATCACATAACGACTTTTGTAAGCTTGTAATGAAGGTTAAAGGGTTGGTAGGGTACAATTTAGGCTTTTAGTGACTAAATTATCATCCTTGACCACTTCATCACGTTTCTACAATATTTTTACCTTTTTGATCCCTTCTTCTCATCTCTTCTCTTGTTTTGAAAACTTTTCACACCCCAAAGTATTTTTGTGAGCTCAAAGTTCACTTTGCTCTTTTTCTCTTTTACATTCTTTTCTTTTTCTTCTTTTTAGCTCATTGCTCAATTACACCTTGGAGTATTCTCATACCACTTCTTTTTGGCCTATTTATTTTTTTCCCTCCTTATCATCCCCAACTTACAATATTTTGCTTATTTTTCATTTCTTTTCAATGTGTCAAGGAGGATGGATTCAAAAGAGGATCAACTTCAGAATTGGTTTTAGCTTCCATTGTGGTTGATCAAGAAAAAGGGTCAAAAGGATAAAAAATGGAGATTAGGATACATGTATCATTTGGTAGGTCTCCTTAGGCATAAGTGGCTTGTGAAGCACAATGAAGTCCTAAGTTCATCTCTACAATCCGTAGCCAATCCTAGATTCAGGCACAAGTAGCAGGACAAGTTCTAGAGTGTGATCAAATCAGGTGAACAAGCAATTTTCCTCTCCACATATTGCCATATGGATATAAAAATGACTAACACATCACTATAAATTAGGAACACATTTCCAACAAGTCATGTCACAAATGGAGATATACAACTCAATATCCAACAGTTACGATATTGTTTTAAAAAATCATCTCAAGTATGCAAATAGCTAAATTGACACCACCACCTAAGTCAAAAACAATCTATTTATCCTAAGATGACTCAACAAATTAGGTTGGTACCCTTAAGAAATTCACCTAAGCATCCATTATCGGGACCATGCACTACAACACTTAACTACCTTTATTTTGTCAGATTCAATAGAAAGTAAGCCTCCGGGTAAAGAATCATGGATAAGAGAACCAAAGAGGTCTCTACACTATAAAAGCGAAAAGAAGCTAATCTAATAACGAAAAATAAGAAGCTATATTAAGAAAGCTATAAAAATGGACTACATAGATCACAATCCGCACATCAATAACTCATCAAATGCACACAATCATACAATTCAGAGTTTTGAGACAATTAATCATTATACACACGTCCAAAATATCCACCCCCTAAAAAGAATGCAGTGTCCTTAATGCATATATAGAAAAACTAAAAGGGGGTAAGAAGGTAGCAAAAACTTCCTGTAGTGCTTAGAACATGCTACTGCTCATCATCTTACGGTGGTCTAGAGGTGCTACCCTCCACATTATGAGCGCGTTCTTGGGTGTGCAATCATGATGCCACTATCGTTCACCTGAGGGCTTTTGCCTCGATAGTGGATAGCTCTAACTCTACCGGTGGAGCATCCATGGTTGGAGCCTTGCCCTTAACTGTTGTTGGGGCTTGAACCGCTGTCTGGGCTGGAGTTTGAGTAGGAACTTTCTCTTGTGTAGTACTAGTCTCGGTAATTGGACTGCTGGTGGTGGTATAGGTAGAGTCTGAGCTGGTGGGACAGGCACCACTTATGGAATAAAATTCATAATGCTGGTTATAGACAGTGTCTTGTCCATTAGAGGTATCTGCAACTCAACTTTTTGTTGCTCATGCATCTGCATATTAAGCACAACAACTTTAGTCTCCTCTAAGTCTGCTCGGAGGCTAGAAATATCAAATGCACTGACACCTTCTATGAGATGGAATAGTTGGGCATTTATGGATGCTAGCGATGAGCTTAAGGCCTCATGCGGGGTCCTCATTGTGTCACAGAACCACTGAAGAGCTTGCTCAACAATAGTGGCCATAAAGGCTGGTAGATCTTCAATCAGTCAGGCTAGCTGTCTCTCCTCTCTAACTACCCGTGAGGCCAACTCAGTAAGTGAATCTCTGGATATACGTGGTGGCCTCAGTGGAGAGACTAACATGGATACTACGGTGGCTGAAGCTGTTGCTGCTGGGTCTGCCTCACCGGCTGGTTGTGATGTGAGCTCCTCAGTCTGGAGTCCCTGACCTTCTGTAGTGGGCCCACCCAGTAAGATGGAGCTAGGATGGCTTACCATGGTGATCATGGTATCGTCCCTCGTTTTGGTGATATCAATCATCAGGCGACCATCCGTAAATATATCCTCCCTCGGCAAGATAGGAACCCTTGCCTTCTATATAGGGTTGTGATAAGGCAGGGAAATAAGAGGGAGGTGGCAGTCTGTACCGCTCTATCCTTCAGCTCCATGCTGACTATCTGACTAATGTTAATACTCTTATTGGTCATGATGGATTCCACGATAAGAGCCTATCCAAGTGGTAGTTTGTCGTCGCTCGTCATCGGGTAAACTCTGCTGCAAACCACATTCCACCAAAACTTGGTGAAAAGCCGAAGGTCTCTCTTGAAGATATCAACTGTATAAGATGTAGCCCAAACTAGTGTACCTCTAGCTAATATGTTGGATATCCATCTTCTATCCAGTCAACCTCTGTTAGTAACCTTTCCATAAGTTGAGGTGTCCACCACCTCATAGTCATCACCCTAGTAAAATCGATTGATCACCTCGGGGCTGATGTCAACCGATACCCTATGGATCACCATTGAGGTCAATGGCTTTATCTGAATCTTCAACACTAGGGTCAACCTCAGGAGGATCACCCCATAGATTGCATAGAATGCCCGGACCAGTGTCTAGATATACTGATCCACTGGCTGGAATAGAAACTCCTAGTGTTGAAACTTGAGCTTCTCTATAATGTCAGGGTATGACTCTAATCCAGTGGAGCTAACAACCCTCTCCTTAGTGATCCTCCAACGGACTCTGCCATTGACCGTGCAACGACACTGCAAATAGTGCTCCCTAGTAACCTGGATTGCCCATCTAAGCATGAATATCTCCTCCCTCTATTTTTGCCTCAACTCTGTTGCTGGAGGATAGGAGGTCTGACTAGATGATTCCTCAATGGCCTCATTGGAGGAAATATCTATCTAGGGCCCTTGAGATTGGGCCTAGTCATGGTCATCACCGGACTGGGATGAAGATTTTGAAGCCGGTGTCTCAGCATATGCCACTCGAGCTAATGAAATGGGTGACACCTCTACTCTCCTGCTACCTGGAGGCAAGTACTCCTCCTCGTCCTCATCCACTAAGTGGGACCTCTTGGGTGTACTTGACTTGCCTCCTAGGGATAATTCTCTTTTGCATCCCATTTACTTGTGATCATGCATAAATTTGTTAGAACATAGACTCGGGGTATCATGAGAACAATAGAAAATCAGTAAGGGACGGTTGAAGGGACGGTGCGTACTGTCAAAGGACGAAATGTATCCTGTATCGTCATTCAAGTCCGAAAGTTTCAACTTACTGAATCAATGTACAGTTCAAGGTGAGGGCCATCCTTTAAAAGGATGGTTCATCCCTTGAGTCGTACTTTGACTTAGAGGGTTGGCACTCACGGGTTCAAATGATGAAACGAAAGACGATCTGTCTATTCTTCTTTCAATTGGGGTACCCAGTTAATGAAGCACTTGGGCATTTTCAATTTTGAGAAATCTCAAGCAAGGGATGGGGCTAAATCAGACTTAAGTTCATGGAATAATTATTAAGCATGTAAGCATATTCATATATTATCCTAAGCCCTGTCAAATCAAACTAGCATTTTAATCCAAGTCCCCGCCCCCCACCCCAAAATAAAAAAAATTATACTCCAAGTCAAGGTATTTCATAACCCCACTTTGATATATGGTGCAACATCACATTAAACATGAACTTTACAGCATAACGTGAAGAACAACACCTAATAGTGTGTGTGCTTGTGCTGTGAAATGATGCGACTAGACTAGGTGAAAACCCTAGAAGTGCATTGCTGTGTGTGCTTGTGAGAAGTTAGTACAGTAATGCAAGTTCTTCAAGTAACAAATAGTAGAAATGGAGAAGTTTTGAAGTGAGGAAGAAGAGGAAAACTGGAGAAGATGAAGATAGATAAGTCATGTGTATGTTGGGTTGAATAGCCATCAATCGCACACCCAAATTCTATTTAAAGTCAAAATCTTTAGAATTTTGTGGTTTGGTGTTTAGAATATCGTGGGAGATGTTCTCCCTACTTAGAAGGATTTTGGAGAGCTTTTGGGATGTTGGGGTCGAGTTGGGGTGTAGAAAAGAAGGGAGTGAACTCAAAAATCACGTTTTAAAAGAGGCTGGAAATTGGCGATCTGCATCTTGGTCCATCAATTCGCCACTACTTGAAGTGCCTCAGTAAAATGCCCATAACTTTTTACCTCGAACTCTGATGATGAATGGTTGTATGCATTGGAAACTAGATTCATAGGATTTTAATATGATGTGTAGAACATTCAAAAATACTTTGTAGATTGGGAGATATGATTATTTAAAGTTGACCCTAATTTATGAACTTCACGTACCCTTCACTCTTCTCTTTGTTCATGTTTCTCTTTCAATTTCTAACCAACTCCAAACTTCTTTAACAAATTATACTCATGATTTACTCCTCTAAACATTTACATTTTATCAGAAAATTTTGGGTTAGTTTACCCATATGCATAGAATGATTCAAATCTTAAAACGATGGTACGAGGTGTTATGGATAGAGCTGCCGAAGAACGAGGTTGCTGGTGCATTTCTTGGTGGGGAAATTGTTAGAGGGTTGGGTGTTCTTGGGAAAGAAAATAGAGAAGAGAAAATGGAGAAGAAGATCTGATTTAATAAAATATTTGACACATTAAGTCAGTTCATCTATCGTTTTTTCATTAAAAGCCGAGACACAATTTTCAATTTTAATAAACTAATGGACAGTGTATGTTTTATTAATAAAATTAAATTTTTATTATTAAATTATTTATATATATAAAATGCGATGCACGTCACCGGAGGAACGCCTTCCTCCGCNGTGTCGATTTAATAAAAGAATTTCATATATAATTTTTATTTTAAAAAAGATACTTTATATTTTGATTTCTTATGCTATTTTTGGCAGTAAAAATATCAGGTATTGAATTGATGTTATATAATGCCCCAATGTTGAACCTTGGTAAGACTAGCACCCGAGGCCTTAACTTGTCCCAACGAACCAGTAACATGATATGAGACTTGAGACATGTACCCTAAAGATGGAATATATTTATACCGTTTTCATTAATAAAATAGTTTAATCAATAAAAGAAATAGCTTCCATTAATAAAATCAGTGTTTGCAAAAATAGTGACACTAAAGTCAAAAGTGAAGCATAGCATGAATTCGGTCATCAACTTTAATCTATCTGCGAAGTCTCTAACATAAACTGAATAGTGATATTTACAGGGATAGAGCATAGAGCTAACATATCTATAAGTAGAAAAACTAAAAAAATTGTCTACGCCTCAACAACAAAGTGAGGCTCACCAGTAACATATAGATATCAAATCCTAATGGATCGCTTGATTGTTATGCATTTCTGAACGTGCATTGTGAAGTGTAACACCCCAATAAAAGGAACATAAGCTCATGTGGAATAGTACTCATATATAAAATCACATGAAATGAAACATAATAGAGGCATGAAATTAAAAGGGAAACCAAATGATATAAGTAATACATAAAGTGAAAGCAAAAATTTCAAATCATGGGGTTGACCTTATAATTTTCATATTTCATCATTGTTAAGTTCATTATGAGAGTTTCTTAGTTTAACCAACATAAATCCATCATGTGGCGCATGGAGTATGTTCTTAGCGCAATTAGCTAAACCATCTCAACCTTGACAAGTGTGGACATACATAACATATTTTGTTGTCAAATAATCCATAATAAAGCACATTAGGAAATCATAGAGGATTTGTCAGAACCAGCATAATGATTCTTAACCTATATTGGCCTATAAGTGGCATGAATACTTCTCAGTTAACAATATTACTCCTATTTTACTACGTGAAAAATTAGCTCAAAAGCTCACATGAGTCATAATTATCTTGAAAACTCGTAACTTATAATTAGCTCGAAAGCTCATAAATGCAAAGATCATGAGTTTTATAAATCATGGCTCGTGAATTGAAGTCATGGAAATCATGTCATAATATCATAAAGTTCATATTTTAAGAAAATTTATTATTCATAAAATGTCATAGTTGGATAAAAACCATAGGAATTCCTAGATTTGATCAGGAAGAGACTTTAGAAAGATCATAATGAGTTTATGATATTCATAACTAATTAACATGAGCAATAACATAGACTTTCATAGCTAAATCTAGCTTATTCATGGAAGAGAACTTATAGACATGAAGATATCCTTACATACATTTAATCACATCTAATCACGGATAAAAATCCAAATCTTTGAATGAAAAGCATTCAAAACCTATTCTTGACCTTTTTGAGAAGAATTACTTCAAAGGTCCTATGATCATAGGATAGAATTGTATTACAGGTGTGCATACAACATTGAAAACTCTTGAAATCAATAGATTTGTGTAGGAATACTTACCGTAGTGTGAGGAGGATTTTAGAGGAGAGGAGAGTTATCCAAGGGCTTTCAAAATTTAAGGAGGAGTGAAAAATTGTAAGAAAACTCAAATTGGGTTATATTTATAGATTTAGGGTTGGGTATAAACTGCACCACATCATGGTCATACCATGATGACTTTTACTGCATTAGGAAGCGCACTATGGTGGCCATCATGGTGAACTTTACTGCTATAGACACTACGTCATGATGCCCACTACATCTCTTACTTAGTCAATTTTTCTACAATTCTCCCTTTCCTTTACTATCCATTCTGGTGTGATTGGATTCTGCTCAACAGCCCAAGGACTTGGAGCAATGATATTCAATGGAGTATGTTGCTCATGGTAGTGAACTTTAGTGCGATGGGCGTCGCATCGCATAATGCACTGGCGGAGCTACAGTGATGGTAGGGTGGTCAGTCGAACATCCTTCGCTGGAAAATTACGTTGTAAATATATGTGAAATATTGATTAAATTGGTTAAATAATATGACTTGCACACCCTTAACAATTACGTTAAATAATATATGTGAAAAATTACGTTTTTGTTTATGATTTTATGTTTTGTAAATATTTTTCTAACTAGAGTATTTTGAAATTTCAATAGAGAAATATTTTTCTTATATATCAAATAATTTTAGTTTTATATTAAATTCGATAAATTTTTAGATGATTTCATAGTATGTTTAGCAAGAAGAAATATCTAGTATTATTTCTAATGAGATAATTCTTAAAATATTTCAATATATGAATTCTCCTCGCGCATGACTAGACTAATATATTTAAATTATGCTTTGCTTGAAGAATTCTTTTGGTCAACTTTTATGCTAATTTGGTTTATACAATTGTTAGTTCAAGTATTCTTATGATTTAGTTAAAAATGAGTATGTAATTTGATCAAAAAATTTTGGTTGCATTAATTCTTTGATTTTTAATTTTTTTTTTTAAATTTGAACACCCTTAACAAGAATCCTAACTATGTTACTGGCACAATGAGGTTGTCAACACTTAGAAAAATTATTTCGTTCCTTATATAAACTGTTGATAACTTCTTGCGTCGTACTCAGATCCATGAATAATTTTATGTGCTAGAATTTAATTACAAACACGGTGTTAGGTATGACCATACGTTTATATAATGTCACACCACTCATCCAAATTTACTCTTTCCAATCAGTTCAACAATTAGTATAAAATGTGAGGTATTACATGTTATTTTGTTAATATATATTTTTCGTGCAAGAAAATCAAAGGACATTCCTAAGTTTTTATTAAATTAGAATAGAAAAAATTACCCAAACAAACACATTGTGTCAGTTAGTATATCTGAACTTTGGATAGATATAGTCCATCTATTTCTCTACCTTCGTAAATGACATATTTTTAGTAGTGGACGCAGGCACCGCACCCCATATTACCCCTATTTCATCAATTTTTATCACACCGAGATATACAAGGTCTGGACCAACTTGAAGTTGGTAATTGTTAGTTCAAAGCACTAGTAATGCTTCTTTCTTGGCTCCTTTCAATCATCATCTTAATTGTAATAATATTCCGTACTTCATGTCTAATTAAAATAATATCCCGACGTTGTCTCAATTGTAATTTAGTTTACGTACTATTCCAAGATAAAATATTATTACATCGTCTCTGTAATATAATTGTAGTTCATGTTTGAGCACAAACATCATCATATTATTGAAACTGCACTCAATTTAGTGGCATATAGTTCCATCCTATCCATGTCCAGTCACTTCACTTTAAAAATATCATATACTTAATCAATCGACTTCCCATACCCATAATTTATGGTAAATTTCCCATCGAAGTAGCATTTAATCTCTTTCTCATTTATCACTTCCTTTGGGTCTTCGACTATCTCTATTTTCCTATCTCCGTCCCTATAATGAGCACAAATATTAATTATGATAGTCACCCCTGCGTCTTCCTTGGTTATAGTCCTTCACACCACAACAACTAATTGATAATGCTCAATACATCTCTCCTTTTTAAAGAAGGTGGCAGCGTTTGTTGTCAAAAATAAATTTTTTAATGGATGTCGAGGTCAAATTCCATAGAGATTGTGAATGGATGATCCAAAAATTATAAATCAACTCAAACTATCTAGCGTCATGTTTAAACAACATAATGTAAATATTGGGGGAAAAGAAGCAAGTATCAAATTTAAATTTTATAGCTAAAGAGGGAAAATCACTTGTTGTAATTAATGAAGAGGAACTAGGGATGTGCAATTGATAGGGTGTCAACTAGACTAGAGTTGATTGAAATGCCTTAAATTCAATTATGGCATAGATAGCAATGAATAAAGCTACACCCTTATTTTTCAACCACAAGGATATGTTTGCTTTGGATTTTTTCAAACTCCAAAGACATAATCACAAATCAGCCAACAAACTTAAGGAAGGGTTAAGCTATCTCTAACCTTAATGCTTTAATGGAGCATGAATATGGGTTTTGACTATCTCGCCCAAGCATCACACACCCAAATCTCACCCAATCTCACTTCTTTTTCTCAAGCAAAAGCAATATAATCAAGCTAAACCAATGTTTGCAACCATTAATTTTTCAATTAAAACTTAGAGGAAATAACAAATTCATGCATATTAATCGAACTTAAGAACAAATCATCAATACCCGATCAAGTTTTAACACTCATTCTGCATACATCCCTAGATAATAATTTAGCTACTTATGAATAAGGAAAGAGAAATTATACCCATAAGAAATTCCTCTAACTTCATCATATTAAGTACTAAAACTAAGCTCAAAATCTGTAACAATGAAGTTCTTCCCCAATGGGGTTTGAAGAAGATGAATAATTGTACTCTAGTTTCTATCTCTATAAATTTATCTCAATAATATTTAATATGACATAATGAAATGTGTGTACAATTGGGGAAAAACCAACAAATTCTTATTGCACAACTTTCTGAAATTACCCTTGGAAGCTTCTTAGGTATATTTGTGCCAAAATTGGATTATTTTGCCCTTGTCAGCATTAGGATCACTTGCATGGCACCTACGGAACGCAGCTGCCAACTTGCGATTTGCAGGCTGATGCGCCGACATTTGATGCTTTTAACTATGAATTGATGCAAGTTCTTGAGCCACTTTTGGTTATGTTTGATTATTTAGTGTGTGTTGTATAGAAAATTAAATCAAGGGAAAGAAATGGTGTGAAACAGGATAAAAAGACTACTTCATGGCTTATCGACGGGTCGTCAACAGTGTGACGAACCGTCATTCCCATCGTCAGGCCTAAATGGAGTTGAAAAAAAAGAAGTAAAAGTGACGACCCAGGTGATGGACTGTCACCTTTTCAATAGACCATCAAGTTTGGCATCATCAAAATGCTGATTGAAGGACTCCCTGGATAAGGAGTGACGGCACAGGTGGCAGACCATCAACTCTTCGATAGACAGTCAAGATTACCATCACCAAGATGCAGATTTTAGGATGCACTGGATAAGGAGTGATGGCCTAAGTGACGGACCATCACCTTGCCGACGGGACATCAACTTGGGCGTCGCCTGGGAAGCGGGACCCCAATTTTTAGTGGAGTTTTTAATTACTCTAGGCTATAAATAGTAGTTTCTAGGTTTATTTTCATGATCAGACTATAGAGAGAGAAGAAGATCGACTTTTATGTTACTTTTAAAAGGTTCTTGAAAAAATTAATGTTGAGCTATTAGATTAATAATCAAGGTTTCATCTCTTCTTTGTAAGTTAAATCTTCTTTGATGAATGTGACTTCTATTATGAATTCAATGATCATGTGTGGCTAAGTTATATTACCACAGATAGGTGATTCATAGTAGAATGACATAATGATAGTGATTGATGTGTAGATAAGTTTAATACTATTGTGTGTATTATCAATTCTTTCATTTTGAGTGATTTCTTATGGTTGGAAACAGTATAATAAACCTAGGTTTGACATGCTTCAGCAAGATGTATAAATCTCGATGAAAAAAATTGACAATAGGGATTCAAGGCATCAAACCTTGACTAATGATTAATGCTATAATAAGATTAATCAACCCTGGTTAATTATTGTAACACATTGATTATCAATCTTAGTTTGAGAATATAAGAGTGGTACCTATCTGAATAGGTTGAGAAACTGATGAGTTGGTAAATTCACCAACTCAATGGACTCTTAAACCTAAGTTTTGCTTAGTTTTTGAGTTGTTTATGTGGATTTTATGCCTTTTTTGCTTTTATTGTGTGCAAATTACTAATGTGAAGAAAAGAGAAAGAAATGGAGCAAAAAGAAGGAAGTGATAGGAAATTCGGCGTTCCACCGAAGAAGACCGGCGAAACGCCGGTCAAAAGCCGATTCCCACTGTCTCTGGGTAACAAAACACTGGTGAAATGCAAGTTTCCAATGGAGACTCTCCGGTTCAACCACCGAATGGCATCTGACTTTCTGGATTGAAGGGCAAAATATCGGCGGTGTAGGGATGGAGATCGGTGAAACGCCGACGGAACCGCCGCTGTTTACTGGAATGTATTGAAGCATCAGATAATGTATCCAGTGGTCCATGATTTGCAACAAGTGAACCACCGATCGTTCCATTGATTCAAGAATGCTGCTTAAGGGAAAAGTTATCCAACACAAAAAAAGAGAGAGAAGATGCCCTATTTTCTTGAATATAAATTCTTGAGGAAATACTGTGTACTAAGCATATCATAGCAGAACATATCATATCATCTGTTTTCTTTCCTAGCTTTAGAATATTCCTTTGGCAGAGAAAGGAGAATTTTATTGGTAGAATATGAAAAGTATTATTCTCTTGTTCTTCTTCTTCTTAATAGCAAGGTATTGCTATTGTTGAAGACTACTTGTGAATTTGATTTTACTATTCTTGTTATTGATTCAATGAGTTTATTGTTAAATGTGCTTTTGAATTTCTTAATTATGAGTAACTAAATCATTAACTAGAGGTGTGTGATGACGAATACTTAATTAGAGTAGGTATTGCTAGAGTCATCTCCATATTATTTAAATAAGTGTAAATCTGTTAGTTTCTCTTCAATCTATAATAGAAAATCAACTGATTATGATGTGGGTCTAATTGTTCTTACTTGATTGTTTCTTGTAAAAGAATAATTAAATACTGGAAGAGAATTTAATGGTGGGTATGGATGAGAAATTGTGAAATTGGGCTAGAAATAGCCAAAATTACATTCTCACTCCTAATTAGCAGCTAATAGCTAGAAATTAGTGCAACTACTAATCTAAATATGATTGGGCTGAGTTAATGGTGGCTAGAGGTTTGGTGAAACTCTAGTAAAAGGTATTTGTAAAGCTAAAAAGCAGTAAATGCCCATTTTTCTGAGATTATTTACACTAATTGAACTTATGAGATGATCTAGCATGTCCCTATCTAGTTAGTATATCATNGTATATCATCTACACCACGCCTCTAGTCTTTCACATTCTTGTCAACAACCTTGGTAATTTTGCTATTGTAGGTAACCGAATTAGCAATCATATTCTATTCTGAATTCCAATTCCCCCCCAACTTGTTTATTTTTATGTTATTTCTAAGTGGTGCAAGCTAATTTCAATTTCTCAACCGACACTTATAATTATTACTCACTAGTCCTTATGAGATTCGACCTTGAGATCCGTTGGGTTAGTTGTTTTGATGCATCGACCGTGTATACCCTTTATATGAGGAGTATATTTTGAACGTTATCAAAAATGGCGCCATTGCCGGGGACTAGCGCTTGATATTCTCGTGTTGATTGTGGATTTGAAATAGTTTTGCATCTTAGGTACTTGACGTGATATTTTCTGTGCTTGTTAAGATATTACAACCATATGAGTCATCACTCCCAAGCAGGGGATAACTCAGTGAAGGTAACATGGAGCATGAAGATGATAACCCGATGATGCCGGAGATTGCGAGAGCCATTCACCTACCACATACAGTAGGGAATGTTGTATTTCATGTCACGAGCACTATGCTGCATTTGTTGCAAATGAAGGGACTCTTTGGGAGTAGACCAGGTGAGGACGCGAATCAGCATCTGAGAAATTTCTTGGATATATGCCATCCTTTCAACATCAAAAACATAAGTTAAGAGTCTATCAGACTAAGACTTTTCCCATTTTCTCTAATAGGAGAAGCGATGATGTGGTTGGAAGAGTTGCCCCCTGGTTATGTTACATCTTGGCAAAAATTAACCGCATCCTTCTTGGATTGTTTCATCCCTCTATCGAAGTGTTGCAGCTGAGGAATGACATCACAAATTTCAATAAAGAGCCAGGGAGCCTTTGCATGAGGCATGGATACTGTTCAAAAAGAAGGTTGATCTTTGTCCTAATCATGGACTTCCGGATGGAGTGTTTCTCCAAATCTTTTACCTAGCCCTTGATTCCATCAACAAATCCATTGCCAACAATTTAGCCGGAGGGTCTATTATGGATCAAATATATGGGTTGGCTAAAGACCTTCTGGACATAACGACAAAAACCAATAGGTCTTGGCACACGTGAGAGACAAATATATCTACACATGAGATCAACTCTAGTGCATTGGCGGCTGAGTTGCAGAAAAGGGATGAAGAGCGGGATGAAACTCTTGCTAAGATGATGACACAGATGGAATTAATGACAAAGCATGTGATAGGGGCAGGGCCTAAGGTGGTAAATGTTGTAGGTAAGCAAGGTCCTTTTCCATATGATGGAGAATAGTCACCACCAAGGTACGAGGAAGAATGCTAATACATAGGGAATAAAATGGGAGGTCCTCGACCTGGGTTTCAAGGGACCAATCAAGGCCCTTGGCGCCCAAGGGACGAAAATCAAGGATGGAGGAATAGTGATGCACAGGGATGGCCCGAAATAAATAAAAGATGGGAAAATAGAGAGCAGAATCAATAGGGCAACCGCTATCATTGGAGTTCAAACTCGTATGTTCCCCCTCCAAAACCTGGAAACTCCCAAGGTCATCCAGGTTTGAGCGACGCGGGTAGTTTAAAAATTGAGGAAATGCTAGCAAAAGTCCTAAAGAAAGTGGAGTCAATCGAGAGCGGGGTAAAAGAATTGAGAGGGGAGGTGTATAACTTTTCCCAAATAGTGAGCTCACATTCAGCCTCCATCAACCATTTGGAAGCCCAAATGACTCACTTGTCCGCTGAAACGAACCCCCGAATGAAGGGAACACTCCCAAATGACACAATGCCGAACCCAAAGAAAGATAGTCAATGCATGACTATTGTCACTAGGAGTGGTAAAATGATCGGAGATGCACTGGTGAAGACCAAATAGGTTAATGACCCCAAATCAAATGAGGAAAATGGACTTGACGAGATGCCAAAGACTCCAAGGAGTGAGAAAAAGAGTGAAGAGGACGGTGAGGGGAAGGATGATGAGACCCCCTCACCTGTTGATGAAGATAAGGTGGGAATGAAGGCCCCAAATGATGACAAGGTTGAAGAAAGAGCTCCACCCCTTATTCAAAACGGTTGGCCAAGAAAAAGAAGGATGACCAGTTCAGCAAATTTGTTGACATGGTCAGCAAATTATCCATTAATATACCGTTGGTAGATGCTCTTCTCCAAATGCCAGGATATTCTAAATTTATAAAAGAATTGCTGAAAAAGAAGAAGGTGGTTGATGCAGGTAGTGGGAAAACAACGCACCATTGTAGTGCAATGATGATGAGTAATCTTGCCTCCAGGCGGGAAGCCCCTGGAGCTTTCACAATCCCTTGTACAATTAGGATATGTATGTTTAAGAAAGCTCTATGTGATCTTGGTGCCAGCATAAATTTAATACCCTTAATCATTTTCAAGAAGTTGGGACTTGGAAGCACAAAGCCTACATCTATGAGGTTGCTCATGGCGAATCATTTCATAAAAACCTGTGGAGGTGTTAGAAGATGTGCTGGTAAGGGTGGATAATTTCATCCTACCTGCTAATTTTATAGTCCTCGATTGTGAAATGGATGTGGAGGTACCCATTATTTTGGGGAGAAAATTGCTAGCTAGGGGGAGAGCTATGATTGATGTGGAGCTAGGGCAGCTCAAGTTTAGAGTTGGATGTGAAGAATTCACCTTCAAGGTTTGCCCGTCAGCTGAAACTCCCACCAAATGCAAGGTGATAGGGATATTGCAGAAAGAGGATGAGGATAGTTGAATTGAGATGGAGGAGACGGAGTTAGAGGATGATCCGTTAAAGGAAAATTGTTAAATGAGAGCTACGTCATGCCACGACGTTAACTAAGGCGCTTCTTGGGAGGCAATCCATGTTTTTTATTTGATTTATGTTATGTTTTTGTAGAATCAATGAAGTGAGAATCAAATAGGGAAAGAACCATAACAATGCGGGAACCGCGATAGACATGCGAGTCGCCGATCCAAAAGCGCGAACCGTCGCTGCAAGTCACAAGAGGGAAGAAAGTTGGGACTTTGAGCATTTGAACCGCGGACACATCGCGAACTGCCGCTACAGAAATGTGTATCACTGGTACATCGCCTGTACAAAACAGTTTACTTGAGCATTGGGAGCCCAAGTGGCGGCTCATCGATGGATCGCCGGTCCATTTTGCGAACCACCGTCAACAGCCGGCTGAGATACAGTGAATTGGGCATGATTTCTAGTGAAAAAAGGTAAAGAGGCAGAACACCAGTTCAATATGGAACCGCCAATGCATCACAAGTCAAGGTACGATTTTTTTCAGAATTTAAATCAAGTGTGGACCCACCAAACCCCAAATACTAGCTAAGCCGCCTATTCTGCACAATATTCCCTTAAACCTCCCATTTTACCATTTTCCACACCCTTTTTGTCTTCCCTATACCCAACCTTTCTGCTTTTCCACCTTTCCACTTTCCACCAATATATTAATTCACCATTATTATCCCACCTTCTCCTCAACCTATCACTATTCCCCTCTTCTCCCTATAAAACCTCCCCCTTCCTTCCCTAAACTCTCACTATACTCATACTCACTCACATATTCTTCTCTACTACATAACCCTCTATAGCTCCCACTGCTGAAAGTTGCTAAGCTCCCACAAGCTAGAGTTGTAGAATTCTTTCCGACAATGTGGTAATGTATCCTTATCTCTTCTATGTTCTCATCGATTGCACGTTAGTTGCGATTTTCATGTGGCTTACCATACCTATCCTCTCAGTTTTACCTCCTTTCCTTCTCATTAGATTCATGATTTATGCTTTATTTGTTGAAATAGGTGGAGGATTGATATGGTATTTGTGTAATTTTGAACAGGGTGAAGTATGAGTAACAAACAAGGATTGAAATTGTCATGCTTTGCCCGATGATAGATTGGGTGACGCCATTCTTAAGGGTAAAAAGTCATTTGAGTCCTATATCATGTGTAGTTGTTGTTTCACTGAAATGTGTGTGGGTGTGTAAATGGGTGCCATGGAAATGTTAGGTTCAATTTGGGGACAATGACATTCGGTGGTTCACGGGTGGGTCCAGTGAAACATCGATGGAACGCTGGACCAAGGCATTGTTGGCTTCAGGCCACTGTCTGGATCCCGTGTTACATCAACAGTTCGCGGATTCTTCCTACGACTCGATGGTGCTTCGCCAATGCTGCCAGCAATTTTACTTTTATTGCTTCTCATTTCACTCTTCAATTAGCTTTAGTTATTTAAATGAAAGTACATTTTGGCTATCACTGACCCTATGTTTGCAGAAAAATCATGACTTCTTCTAGAAACACCGGCAAGGGAAAGGCCCCCATATCCTCCACCAGCAAGGGCAAGGGCAAAGCCAAGGCCTCTACACCCCATGCTAACTCCAAAGAGGAAATCATCTTCTGTGTCCCAAAACATGAGGGAGAATTATGTCATATGCCAGGGCCTATCTATAACTGTGGAGAAGCGGTTTGATCTAGCGGGCTTGCGGGGTGATCTTCCAAACATTACTGCCCAATTCACAGATAGGCAATGACACACTTTTGCAAATCCTCTCCAGGCTTACTACCCAATTTGGTGCCAGAATTCTATGCTTCCTACCAAGCTCACAAGGTGTAACACCCTAGAAACTAAAAATCCAATTCCAAAGCATAAAGCAAAAAATCTGGAAAAAACTGCAGAAATGTTGCAGGACGGCCCACCTGACGAGTCGTCAAGTAACCTCATGACTCATTAGGTGATCCGTGAGGAGAAGGATGGTTAATATAAAGGAGGGAGGTGGTGTACTTAACGAGGGACGTCACGAGTCATGGTCACTGACCACGACCCATTAAGTAACTAGTGGTCAGGCCTGTGTTGGGAATGGTTTAGTTGACCAATGTACTCGACGAGTGGGTGAAATGAGTCGTCACCTCTGGCAATGACTCGTTAAGTGACATGTTATGGGACTTAGCATAAAATCTCCAGAATGAGACAGTGTGGTCTACGAATGGTGACCATGAGTCGTGGTCATAGATAATGACTCGTTGGGTCCCTCGTGGTGATCTACTAAGGATCTCAGGCAGTGTACCTGACAGGAGGGACCACGAGTCATGGTCAGTCACCACGACTCATTAGGTCACCCGTTAGGGGCACTTGACAGTTTTTCCCAGTGAACTTCTAAGGACTATTTAGTAAATTCCTATTTACCTAATCTTTAAACTATGTCATTTTGGACCTAATTTCAGACTTATTATAGGGTTTGGACGGTTCCTCCCCTCATTCTCACGTTAATCCTCAGAGAAACATCGTAGAATTCTCTTTAAGAGTATTTCAGAGCAAGGGCTAGGGCTGAACTTTTCTCTTCGATTCTCAAGCAAATTCTCCAGTTTTTTTTTCACCAGGTATGTGGGGTTTTAGCAAGGGGATTGTTCTTCCCTTGTGTCCTTAAAATCCTCCTCAATTTCTTCTATCAGTTTTAAGCCTTGAGCTTTCGAATATGAAGAGGATACATGTTTTATTTTCATAGATTTCACTTAGAACGATGTTCATGTATATTGTTGATATGATCCCCATAAATTCCTTATCAAATTGTTGGTGTTCATACAAAAAGTGAGCGTAAGCCCTAATTTTTCGAGTAATGATTTTTTCTTGTTAAAATCCCTCTAGTGAATGAAGAATGCTTTGGGATGAATTCCTAGATTTTCTTCTTATACGTTTATGTTGGGCAAATAACCCTTGAATCAGAATGACTTTTGTTCGTTGAATGGAATTTCTATAATTCTTGAATTTCTCTACATTATGAAATTCCCATACTGTTGGGATAAGTTGAATTCTCTTTTAGCTGCTAGTAGTCCAGACCAGTTAGAAATAAAATCTCTCAAGAATCATATCAGTTTAGTCTCAGTCAGAATGCTAGAATCCTTAGTGATTTTCATAAAATTGTCAATTGATTAGCTTGACTTCAGTCTTATTTCGAGGTGTCAGTGGTGCCTCTCAGTTATGAGAACAAGACTCAGATTTATAGTTTTTTGTCCATTAGGCGGTCATGCCATTCTAGTATATAGCTCTGACCAGCTCCAGGACCCCCGTTCAGTTACAACTTGTTCTTAGACGGTCACGACACTTCCAAATAAGCGTCTCTTACCAGTCTAGAACCAAGTTTCAGAATCTGGTCCGATAAGACTCTCAGGGTACATGCAGTTATACGTCCCTAACTAGTCTTGGACCCCAATTTTGAGATATAAGCTTAGTAGTTTAGTTTAGGTTTTCCAATGGGAGTAGAACTTAGCATCGAGGGGGCCGGGGTTCCAGTGCACCCAGGTTCTCAAAACTACGTTGCCAGCGTAGGTTACAGTATTACTTGGCCTGATTGGCCCCAAACTTTTGTGATCACTCAGTTCATGCTTTTATACCTTGGAAAGTTATATTAGGTTATATTGGTGGGGTGTATACATCGGACTCTACGTCTATCTCACGTGGTTATATGTCGGGTTATAGACTCTCCCACTAGTCAGTCCAGTCCAGTATCAGAATAAGAAGCTCAGTTCAGTACAGTATCTCAGATTTAGTGTTTCAGACTTAGGGCATGTACTTTACCATCAGACAGGGTTATCTTGACCATTTCAGATTATATCAGTAGTTCAGTTCAGCTTACCTGTTGGTCATTGCATGTCATTTCATCTCAGACTTTATATTCAGTTATGTTTCTCCCACTTACTCAGTACATTCAAAGTACTGGCGCATACTTTTATGCTGTATCGTTTTATGATACAGCTGCAGGTTCTCAGACCCAGCACCGTTAGTTGCCGCAGTTTAGATTCTCCGTTGCTGTAGTTGAAGTGTGAGTCCTCATCATCCGAGGGCACTATTTTTCCTTCTTTCAGTCATGTATTAGTTTCAGTTAGACTTAGAGTTAGCCGGGGGCTTGTCCCAGCAAATCCTCTATTAGATGGCTTTCAGACATACATGACTTTCAGATTTATCAGTATTATTCTATTGTTTGAACTTTATGTTTTCAGACTTTCCTCTCATAAATATTTTATGATATTATTTCAAAGTTCCACTGTGAATGTTTACTCAGAATTCTAGTAACTGATAGTACAAGGGTTGACTTGGGGTCACTTGTGGCTTCAAGTATCGTGTTACGCCCAGGGTGTAGCCTCGGGGCATGACAAACTTGGTATCAAAGTCCAAGGTTTAGAGTATCCTCGGAATGTATGAAAGCCGCATCGAGTAGAGTCATTTTCATAGTTGTGAAGCGCGCCACACTTATGAAGAGGAGGCTACGAGATGTTATTAGGAAAATTCCCTTTTGTTCATATTGTTTATCGTGCGTTAAAGTCCAAATTTCAGAATTGCCCTTCTAATTTGTGCTATGTTTCATTTCAGTGAACCATGCCTCCTAGACATGGTAATAGATGAAGGGCTGCTAATGTCAACATACCTGTCCCATCAGCTTCAGCAGCACCTCAGGATGAATCCATATCCACCGCCGAATTCAGGGTGGCCATTCAATTGCTAGCTCAAACAGTCACCAACCAGGTGAACTAGCAGGTGGTTCCAGTAACTACAAATGGGTCTGTAGCAGCTTCTCGGGTGCGGAATTTTTACCCGGATGAACCCTCCATATATTCATGGAGCGAAGGTGGGAGAGGACCCACAAGGATTTATATATGAAATTAGAAAGATTACCCATATTATGGGTGTCATCTCCTCCGAGAGTACTGACCTGGCTGCCTATCAGTTTAAAGGGGTAGCCCAGGTTTGGTATGAGCAGTGGAAGGAGCGACGGCCAGCGGGAGAAGGACCGGTGGAGTAGGAGGTGTTCCACATAGCTTTCCTGGATAGGTTTTTCCCTCGGGAGCTGAGGGAGGCTAAGATGACAGAGTTATGAACCTACAGCAGGGCAACCGGACAGTGGAGTAGTATGCTCTGGAGTTTACTAGATTATCAAAGTATGCTCCAGAGATGGTAGCCGAGCCAAGAGCTCGTATGCAGAAATTCGTTAATGGAGTATCTAATCTGGTCCTCAAGGAGTGCAGGACCGCGATGCTGATCAAGGACATGGACCTCTCTAGCCTAATTGTTTGTGCCCAGCAGATTGAGGTAGAGAAGCTGAAAGATATGGAGCGTAAGAACAAGGGGGAAAGAACTGGTTATTCAGACTATGGCCATCAGAAATCTGGCAGTAGTAGCCGCCCACAACAGCAACAGCAGCAACAGCAACAATAGAGAGCCCCAGCACATAGCTCATCCAGTGCCCCAACCTTTCGATCCCGCCAAGATCGGAGGGGCGGAGCATATGGCTCTCAGTCACAGAGTTTCATTGCCAGCAACAAGTATCTAGCTTGTCCCAAGTGTGGTAGGAATCACCCAGGAGAATGCCTTTAGGGATGAGAGGGCTTCTTTGGGTGTGGACAGCTTGGACACAAGCTTAGGGAGTGCCCGTCAGTAGGGCGAGGGAGATCACAATCTAACACATCATCAGCTCCAGCAGGTCGACCAGCCCAGCAGGATAACACAACAGGTATAGATGGCTGTCAGCACCAAAATCATTTCTATGCTCTATCTTCTCGTTAGGATCAGGAAAGCTCACCTAACGTAGTTACTGGTATGTTACATCTCTTCCATCTAGACGTATATGCCCTCTTAGATCCAGGAGCTACTCTTTCATTTGTAACTTTGTATATAGCGGTTTAGTCAGTATAAGTCCAGAGGTTCTCTCAGAACCATTCTCAGTCTCTACCCCAGTTGGCGAGTCAGTTAGAGCCAGTCGGGTGTATAGAAATTGCCCAGTTTTCGTCCTGAACAAAATAATTCCAACTGATCTCATAGAGCTAGACATGGTCGATTTCGACCTTATTCTCAACATAGATTGGTTACACTCCTGCTATGCCTCAATTGATTGCAAAACTAGAGTTGTCAAATTCCAGTTTCCTAATGAGCTAGTTTTAGAATGGTGGGGCAGCAGTTCAGCGCCTAAGGGTAGGTTTATTTCCTACCTTAAGGCCCAGAAACTCATTTCCAAAGGATGTCTATATCATCTAGTTCGGTTCAAGGATTCCAACTCCGAGACTCCAAACATTCAGTCAGTTTTAGCTGTCAGCGAGTTCCTAGATTTATTTCCTGAGGATCTTCCCCGAGTTCCCCCTGAACGGGAAATATACTTCGGAATAGATCTCCTCCCAGATACTTAGACCATCTCCATCCCTCCCTACAGAATGGCTCCAACTGAGCTTAAGGAGTTGAAGGAGCAGCTAAAAGATCTTCTTGACAAGGGTTTTATCAGATCCAACATCTCTCCCTAGGGTGCTCTAGTACTATTCGTGCGTATGAAAGACGGTACCCTCAGAATGTGCATAGAACAAAGTCACAGTCAAGAACATATATCCCTTACCTAGAATTGATGACCTGTTCGACCAGCTTCAGGGAGCCAGCTGTTTCTCCAAGATCGATCTCAGGTCAGGATACCATCAGTTAAGGGTCAAAGAGTGTGACATACCGAAAACAACATTTAGAACTCGGTATGGTCACTACGAGTTTGTGGTGATGTCCTTTGGACTCACAAACTCCCCTGCAGCCTTCATGGATTTGATGAATAGGGTCTTTAAGTAGTACCTAGACATGTTCGTCATCGTATTTATCGACGACATTCTGGTATACTCCATAAATGAGGAAGAGCATGCAGATCACCTGAGGATAGTGCTACAAACACTCAGGGACCGCCAGTTGTTTGCCAAGTTCAGCAAGTGAGAATTCTGGTTGAAGGCTGTGACATTCTTGGGTCATGTGGTCTCAGGCGAAGGGATACAAGTAGAAACTCACAAGATAGCAGTAGTGAAGGATTGGCTCAGACCTACCTCTCCTACTGAAATCAGGAGTTTTCTAGGCTCAGCGAGTTATTACCGGCGGTTTGTGGAAGGTTTATCCTCCATAGCCTCTCCTCTGACCAAGTTAACTCAGAAGAAGGTGAAATTCCAGTGGTCAGACGAGTGTGAGAAGAGTTTCCAGGAGTTGAAGACTCAACTCGTTACCGCTCCAGTGTTAACCTTACCGGAAGGATCAGATGGGTTAGTTGGGTGAGAAAGTACGACTCGTGGTGAATATCTCAGTGGTGCCAGATTGAGTCNATGGGTTAGTTGGGTATTGTGATGTCTCCAGAGTTGGACTTGGTTGCGTTTTGATGCAGCGAGGCAAAGTGATATCCTATGCCTCCATACAGCTCAAAGTCCATGAGAAGAATTATCCAACTCACGACTCAGAGTTGGCAGCGGTGGTATTTGCGTTAAAAATATGCAGACACTAATTGTACGGGGCTCACGTGGATGTGTTCACAGATCACAAGAGCCTTCAGTATGTGTTCAACTAGAAGGACTTAAACCTGCATCAAAGACGGTGGTTGGAACTGCTAAAGGATTAAGACATGAATGTGCTGTATCAACCAGGAAAGGCCAATGTGGTGGCTGACGCCCTAAGCAGGCGGTCTATGGGAAGTGTAGCTCACATTGATGAAGGCAAGAGGGAACTAGTGAAAGAAGTTCACAGGCTAGCCCGGTTCGGGGTGCAGTTGGTGGATTCAGCTGAAGGTGTCGTGGTAATGCAAAGCAGGTCGGATTTATTCTTGGTAGTAGAGGTTAAGTCCAAACAAGATGAAGATCCAGTTCTACTTAAACTTAAAAGAAGCAGTTCTCAGAAAGGAGGTTGAGGCTTTTTCCCAATGGGGAGATGGGATGCTTCATTACCAAGGCATATTGTGCTGCCAGATGTTGGTGAGTTGAGACAGCAGATACTGGTTGAGGCACACAGCTCGAGATACACCATTCACCCCGGTGCTACCAAAATGTACCACGATTTGCGGGATATTTACTGGTAGAATGATATGAAGAGAGACATTGCTAAAATTGTAGCTAAGTGCCCGAACTACCAGCAGGTCAAGGTAGAACACCAGAGACCAGGAGGTGATCTTGGGTAGAATTGCATGCCCAAGTGATACTCAAATGCTTCATTTCGACTTGTTTATCTATCGTCATGTGCACATTCTCATGTGATTTGTAGTTAAATGTGAATTTATAATAACCAACATGATTAGTGTTGTTTTGCAGGTAAAATGGAATTTTGGGAAGCTAAGATACATGTTGGTAAAAATCGGGAATGGACTTGGAAACAAGGAGTG